>MJUU01000249.1:19226-60204 GCA_002080025.1 Modiolus philippinarum | reverse complement strand
ATATGAATGCACTATCATTCTTTCAAATTTTGGCTTTTTAGTTTTTTTTTCATTCAAAATTGTTTTTCTGACCACCTGTTTATTGTGCCCACGTCTCATGATTTTATTATGTCAAGTTTTCTTGCAATTTGCTCGATGAGTGCCCTGTGGTTGTTTAAATGTTGTGATCGTCCTCTACCAGTCTTTTTGTCGGGAAATTGATGACAGCGATTGTAAGAACACTTTGCAAGTTAAGTTTCTGTTTGTTGGCGATCCCGCATCCATGGATCAAAGGAGAAAAAGACATGGATGTAGCGTTGCTCAGCAATTAGCAAAGAATACCGCTCAAACCGGCGCCAGGGGCCGTCTTGAACTTGCTATGAGGTACGAGTAATGCTCATTGTTGAAGGCTTCATGGTGACTTCAAGATGAAGAACAACAATAAAAGCGTTGTTCCATTGCTGTGTTTTCCCATGTATTTGTAGAGATTTTGTCTCATTTGCATTTACTCCATATCCCTTCATTGTTAATTAAAACCCTTTATCATGTATTTCTTGTATAAACATAAACCAATTATTGACTTTAATTTTGCATGTTCCTTTGTATTTTCATATAGAATTTGTTTTGTAATAAATAATATGAATGGGAACGGACTACATAACTTTGAAAAACTTGTGCCCAATTCCTTTTGTTATATTCGATATTAAATTATTATAAAATTTACCAAAAAATATCCTTAAAGTTCAGTAGAAATATGAATTAAAATTATGAGTTGTAAATCAACAAATCAGCTTTAAACGGCTCGGCAAGCCTCTAGAATCAGTTCATAAGGGTAATTTCAAAATTACCGAACAGAATTCTCATGAGGTGAAATGCAAAGGGTAGAAAGACTAATTATGTGCAAAACCAGCAGACAAAATGTAAATCGCTATGGTCCTGACTTTGCACAGGTACTTCTTAAGAAGTTGTAGGTTTTATGGAGCGCCAAACCATTAGTGTCATGTGTAGCAATTCAACAGCAATTGCTATTGAAAGGTCGTATATATTGAAAAGAAATGTACATCCCAGTACATAAAAAAAGAATCTCGAATCACAGTCCGATTGAAACTTCAAAATTCTCGACAAGGGACTGATATCTTTTAAAGAACTATTTCAATCAGTTAATTAATTTTTTAAGTATAAGGTGTATTACTTGATCCTGTAAACAAGATAACTTGGAAGTATCATGGTTTTAATCTGACTTGCAGTTAAAAAGGAGTGGGCTATTCTTGGCTTCTTGAATCATTGATTATCAAACTTTATAAATGAAAAGTCCAAAGGTTTGCAGACTTCGTAAAAAAAATCTGAAAAAAAAGAAATTTTAAGTAGGGTCAGAGATAACCTCCGGACAGAAATCTGCAAATAGACGTAATTTTTTCAACATTTGATGAATCCATCTTAAAAATTAGGTGCACAACCTTTTATGGTACTTAATATCCTGACATAATTGTAAACAGGTATTCTGAAGATGGTCGGAGGAGGCTCGAGATTACCACAGGAAAAAAATGTCTGTCTCAGATTGATAGCTAGACACACAGTGGGACAAACGGGACAAACTGAAACCAATGTACCATAAACTTCGTTTTGGATGGGTATAAAATGGAAATATTGTCATTTGATCGTTTTTATTACGGCTGTTGACTGTATCGTCACTTAGATTAAATCTGCTGTTGATCGTTTCATGTATCGGTCGGAGATCGTATCCTATTTTCTTCTTGTTGTGTCAAGTAATGTCAAATTAAACAAGAACACCTGACATTTGAATAATATTTTATATATAAAAATAAAGGTAAAAGATACATCTTTAGCGCTGATGTTGAATAATAACTTGTTAAGTACGAATTTGTATGGAATAAGGAATTGAAGTCCAAGATCTGAAATTTTTGCGTGATTTTCAGTGTAAATTTGATTTAAAGTCTGCCAAAATGTACATGTTATAAGAAAGTAATTTATTGTTTTCATTATGTTATTTATAATCTTCATTTTTACATCCAAATCAATGCATGGTTCAGCTAAAAATGTCATTAAATATCAAAAATCTTAACACCACTATTTAACTTCTCAGGATGTAAACAAACATCGATGATCGTATCAATCGGCCGATGATCAAAATGATACAAAGCGGTTGTACGGTGTGTAATAACTCCAAATGTGTAAGCTTGAAATCTAATAATTCGTTACCCCGTCCAAGAGCTGCAATTTGAAATCTAATGCATTTATCTAAAAATTAATTCAGTTAGATTAATTACTGATACTACCTATACAATTTAGGTTCTAAATCTCAGGGTTTTTTTAAATAATATTTTGATCCATTCTAGCATCTGATAACGCCTCCAAATGTAAATGCTTTTAATCTAATTTATCATTTCCAGGGCTTGAAATGCATTAATTGACAAATCATACCAAATTAACTAATTTCTTATATTCTCCTTATATAATTCTGATTTTAGATTGTATGCTTATACAACCCTGACATGTCTTAGTTCCAAACCCTGTATTACTAAACGCCGTTAAAAGTAAACTGTGAATGAGCAAGTGAAGTGTGTTGGATAGATTTAACATGCAATAAAATCTTAGTATGCATGGAAAAAGAGGAACAGGACAATGCATTCATTGTTATTCTCCGTATGAAGTCACATCAGAGCACTTGATGACTTTATAGGTCTGACATGTTGCGTTTGGAAGATGGAACAACGGCAGAAGAATACCGAAGGAACACGGGAAGTGATGATTAAAAAGACATGGCAAAAACGGCAACAGAGAAAAACAAAGACAAAGCAAGGACATGAGACAGCCAGAAGTCAAAGAAATAAAAAGACGACATTAAGAACTAACGCTTTCATAGTATGAACTCCCATGAAACTAATGAGTGACACCAGGTGCTATGGAAGGGTAAGCATGTCCTGCTCCGCTAAGCGGCACCCGTCACAATATCAGTGAGTAAATCCAGGGTTGAGTCAAAACCGTGACGACTTGAATTCTAACTATGTCCGTTTTCATTTGGGACACAGACACGAAATAACTGTCAATAATGTAGTGATCACGGCCATAGAATTTCTGAAGGGAAGAAAATAAAAAAGGCTGAAAAAATCCCTCAGTCAGCAGCTTTTGATCTATTCATACTCGACGGTAACGAATCAACTATGAAATGTACACTCCATTAACTGGAGAGGTAGGAATATTGCTGCTCAAAAGGGAAAGTTCATAATTGGGAGGTTTAAATCATCACGTTTGTCATGAATCTTAGAAGAACTGGTTTGAGTAACTACTTCCATTTTGTTTCATTCGGCTGGGTTGAGGGATTGTCAATCTGACTTACTGCCTCCCTATGGTCACAGGTTGCAGTTTCTGGAAGTTTGCAATTACTTTGTTCTTCGTACATTTTCCTGTTTTACATGTTTTGGTATTAATTGCTATGTGACGGGTTCAACATGTGGGGCAGATCGTGCTTATCCTTTCCGAGAACTTAGTCATTTGGCTGAATTTCTTACTGAAACTTTCAAAAGGATACCATTTTGTACATCCTCTTACATTTATCCCTTACTCTTCTTTCATCAGAATTTTATTTGAGTATTCTCATATATTATTCAACAACCGAAAAATATTTGACTATCTAACCTTTCAGCTTTACCATTTCCGAGCTGGGTATATATAAACAAATGTTTACAGAAAATGACTATGGACATAGAGAAGTAAAACATATTTTATCCCGATTCGCCGAGTAATAAAGTTGCTTACTTCATGAAAAATCCTATTAAAATCTGATGAAAAATAAAACCAGAATTCGGCCCACGTTGGTGTCTTATAGTCACCATGAAGTGTTGAGAGCTAGAAAGTACAAATTTAGTTTACCTCATAAAGTCGGAAATTGTATCAATTAAACCAAACGACTCTTATTTCAGGAAGAATGAAAACAAACAAATCCCATCAACATCTGATGAAAATACTAATTAAGGTACTTAGTAAAAACAAGATTTTGTCCCTCCAAAAGACTGTTAAATTTGCTTTACTGTGGTAGTCTCATGCCGCTTGTGGATTGTGTAATAAACAATGAAAGGATATAGAGTAAATGCACATGAGACAAAAGTCTCTACAAATAATGATACACCCAAGCAAAGAAATAACGCTTTTATTGTTGTTCTTCATCTCGAAGAACCTATATTTTGAAATATGCTTGATGAACAACAATAATAAAAGCGTTGCTCCTTTGCTTGATTCTACCCTGTATTTGTAGACACTTTGTTTAATTTGCATTTACTCCATATCATTTTATTGTTTATTTGAAATATGCACCTCTCCTTATGAAATTGCATTGAGATCCCCACATTTCCCCCACACCGATTTTTCTAACCATACTCACTATGCGCACAGATACATATGCAACTTTTCATATGAATTGACAATGTCCAAATCACCTACAACCATGTATATTTAGCACATTGTCAATATGCAGAGATACTTCCTAACAACCACTTCCAACCAGAAAAGGCCAAGAACCTTTTCGCATTCCTGAAATACATCTTTCCCACCTTCACATTATTTAAATCTAGATGACCGACTACTACAGCCAGGTCATTTATTGTTGATTGTGCTTTTTTGTTGCATTGCAATAGAGTGTTAGTATCTTCACTTCGATTTCGTAGTAGAGTTCCAATCTATGAAATGATAACACTTTATGGAAGGGTTTATAGCGACAACTGTTACTATCCAGGTCCTATGTTTCACTCAGGTGTATATCATTTGGAAACTCTCTATCCAACAATAGACTATGATCACTGGGGCTTGACAGGTGCTTCCAGATACCCCGTCACATCCTGTGATCACAGACTATTGTTTTACAGAACGTTTCGCGGGATAGTTCGGTGTATTGCTTAAAGCAATAAAGATAACAAATTTATATTGTGTCAACTAATCCAAATGTGCTTTAGGACATGACCATGTATTGGGCCCAGTATTGCTCCTCCCCTTTTTATAATATTTTCTTAATGTTTGTCATTTATTTGTGCTATTTTGTACCAATTAAACATATATTTATCGTCAAATTCCTATTTTACTATCAATGTGCCTTTCGATATGTTATATAAGGGACCCCATATTAGTACAAAATAGCACAAATAAATGACAAATAGTGAAAAATGGAGAAAATATTATAAAACAGGGAAGGACCAAGGGCCCATACAGGGTCCTGTGAACTAATTATGTTAACCACACACTCACTCATGTTTTTCCATAACCATTGATTGTGTATATTCTCAATAAGAACTAATCAACATTGCAGAGGGGCCGGACAGTGAGTGTTTTTTTTTCCCTTCTCCCGCCTCTTTTCTCCTTTCTCCTGTCCCCTCTCTCCATGCTCCATCCCCTCTCTCCTTTCTCCCACACACTGTCTCCTTTTCTTCGCCTTTTTTTCCCAGTCTCTCTACCCCTTCATTTTAAGATGATAATATTAAATCGACTTTTTTTCTAAATATGAATCTATGAATCACAGTTCTGAAATATCGCTTGTGAAAAAAAACAGTTTCAAGTTTGATTGTGATGTTTTCAAATTACAAGTCTAAATTGCCAGCAAATTGCTTCAAATATGATTCCTTTTACAAGATGCAACATATAAGAAATGAAGCGTGTTATTGCTTTTTAACAGATATTATACTGTAACAGTTATTTAATGCATATGAGGACTAAAGACTAGAATATCTTGTCCAAGTTGTCAGAAATCCCCATGTGATCTATTGCCCGTGGGCAATAGGACACTTGGGGTTTCTGACTCCGAGGGCAAAATTTGCTAGTCTATTTCATAGTCTATTTTATAGTCTCTTTCGCTACTCAAGGGCTTGTGGTCGTTACGGTGACTTCCTTGATAGAGCTCAGTTGCTTACAAATAGACTACTTAAGCAAGGGTACGTTACCAAAAACTTAAGGCATCACTATAGAAGTTTTACGGTCGACATCACGATCTTGTGGATCGCTATGGGATATCTGTTTCCCAGATGACAACAGATCTTTCCCTCTGCAACTAAAGTTTGTTTTTCCTCTATAGGAGTTGACTTTACTACCGAATTTGACATGTTCAACACGGCGGGTGTCTTATAAGAAGGAGGAGATGCTTACTCCACCGGTACACCTGATCTCACCCATGGTTTTTTATTGGGTCCGTGTTGTTCATCTGTATGTGTGTCTTCATTTTTCTTTTTTGTCCCGTCCTTGAGTATAGTGTCCTTGTTTTTTGGTGTGTCCGATGTTGCCATTGTCCATAGATTGTTCGTTCTTTTGATTGACGGTTCGGTTCTCACTTACTATTGCCCGCATATGCCTTACATAACTGTTTTATTACCTTATTAAATTATTTTGGCCAAAACATATCTCATGCAAGCAAAGAGGAGTTGTTTTCAAGAAAAATGTAATTCTATATCATACATCGTTTCAACACTGTTTCAAAACTGCACAAAGTGTATTCATAAAATGTTTTTAAATTTATAAGTTTAAATGAATTATAAACATAAATTTTTAACACTTGAAATCAAACTTTGAAGTCTAATTACCAAGAAATGAAACTTTATAACTGGTCCAAAATAAGCCAAGATTATCACGATCATTAACTGTTAAAAAGATCTAGTCTTGTTTTCCTGAATATTGTGGGCTATAGTTTTTATAAAATTTGCCCGGGCAATAATTCACCGACATTCTGAATGGGATTCATCGGAATCAATCCTCCAATAAGAAATCGGAACATTCAATAAAAAAGCAAAAAACAAGAAAAAAAAAAAAAAAAAAAAAAAAAAAAAAAAAAAAAAAACATTTCCTTTACAATGGAAAAATTATTTTATAAGGTAATAATACAAGTTGACACATTGCATTTTCACATTGCCAATATCCACTCCTCAACCCAACCTTATTGAATGTGAAATGTTATGGGCTATCAATGGCGGATCCAGAGTGGGGTTCCGGGGGTTGGAATCCCCCTTTTTCTGGACAATGATGAATTTTTTTAAATGAATATCCTGATGTTTTATTAAGAAATACACCATGAGTGGAATGTTGATAAATTACTAAATACTTAATTGACAACGATGAACGAGTGTCATATTCAAAGAAATTCCCAAAAGTAACTGACAAGACCCCCGAACAAGCCCATGTTTCATCAATTTATAAAAACATCTGACAATGTTGGCCCAAGTTGGACATTTTAAATGAAAGATAGTTAACCTCTGCCAAATTCCAGGCAGAATAGCCTTTTCATGCACTCCACGAATTTTTGAAGTACATGGGTGATGAAAAAGTGACAAGAGTTACCCCCCTTGTACTATTATTAACAATGAAGGGATATGGAGTAAATGCAAATGAGACAAAGTCTCTACAAATACATTGTAATAACAAGCAATGGAACAACGCTTTATTGTTGTTCTTCATCTTGAAGTCACCATGAGGCCTTCAACAATGAGTTTTACTCATACCTCATAGCAAGTTCAAGACGGCCCCTAGAACCGGTTTGAGCGGAATTCATTGCTAACTGTCGAGCAACGCTACATCCATGCCTTTTTACCTTTTTACATGGATGCGGGATCGTCAACAAACATAAACTCAACTGGCAAAGTGTTCTTACAATCGCTGTCATCCATTACCCGACAAAAAGACGACAGAAGACGATCACAACATTAAAACTACCACAGGGCACTAATCGATTAAAATTGTAAGAAAACTTGGTATATTAAAATCACGAGATGCGGGCACAATAAACAGGTGGTCATAATACAATTTAAGATTACCAAAAAAAAGCCAAAATGTGAAAGTGCGATTGTGCATCCATATGAGAGATTCTCTCAAGAACAAGTACACCATAACTGAAATGTATATAGAGCATAAGTCTAAAATTAACAATGAAGGGATATGGAGTAAATGCAAATGAGACAAAGTCTCTACAAATACATTGTAATATCAAGCAATGGAAAAACGCTTTTATTGTTGTTCTTCATCTTGAAGTCACCATGAGGCTTTCAACAATGAGTATTACTCATACCTCATAGCAAATTCAAGACGGCCCCTAGCACCGGTTTGAGCGGAATTCATTGCTAACTGTCGAGCAACGCTACATCCATGCCTTTTTACCTAATGATCCATGGATGCGGGATCGTCAACAAACATAAACTTAACTGGCAAAGTGTTCTTACAATCGCTGTCATCCATTACCCGACAAAAAAACGTGTTTCATTTCCAAAACATTCTGTTTTTTTTTTTTGAAACACTTAGCCATGACTAGAATTGAGATGTTTATACATTTCAAACATGAGAATTTTGATTGTGGTGGTCATGTGAATGCACATCTACTAAACCAAGGCCAAGGATGTGTGTGTGTTTTTTTTTAAATTTTTTTTTAGTGGGGGTATATTGAATTGACTCTTGCCGATACTGCCTAAAAATTAAAACAAGGAAAAATACCACGGCATGCGTACACGTCCAGTCATAGCCAACCACAAATAAAAATTAAAAAAAAAACCTACAGTTGCTGTTTATTATCTATGTATTAGTAAAACATGTCCATATGTACAACTGTATTATTAGTCTGTGTCTACTGTCTTCAAGTAACAATAATTAAACTTTTTGTTACTTTTCCAGGTAAATTCAAGTAACCATTCTTGTACTGTAGTAGTATTCAGTGCCTTGATAATCAGACATTAAGAGGTCAAAGTGTATATTGTATGAACAGGTACGACAAACGCTGACAAAAGCCACTCAAAATGTTGAGATACGACAAATACTGACACAAGCTCCTCATGTACTTTGCCATAATAAAACACACAGATATTATTATTTCGCACTTACTATGGCCAGAAAATTTGATAAGTACAATGTAGCTAGATAAAAATCCATTCATTAAACAGAACAGACACTAAGAATAAGCAATAGACACAAACGACAAATATGTCAAGGTACAAGAGACAAAATCAAAGCAAATAAGTGGTATAAGCGACAACAATACTTTTATTGTTGTACTTCATTTTGAAGCCTTCAATTATGAGCAATAACTGATACCTCATAGTGACTTTAACTTTTTTATTAGCACCGGTTTGATTGGAATTATTTTCTATATGTCGATCAAAAGTACATCAGTGTGTATTGCAGGTGAAATATAAGAAAGATTATGAAAATGAAGATGCCGTCAATATGATCTGACAGTAGAAGAATTAGAAATCGATATTATAGAAGGAAATTTAAGTTTTAAAGGTATGCACACAATGACTAAAAAAGGGTTATTATATGAATATTGAATTACATTAATTTATTGTGGATTAAATTTATTTATGATTTGTATGTTAAATTTCAAAATTATAGAACAGATTCAAAATCTTGTCTGACTTTGTAGTCATCTTTTTAATTCAATATGTACAGATTTAAATATTTCATAATTTCCCTAATTGTATTGATTCTTAATAATGTTCCACAAGGAATAGAATAAATAGAATAAATTCAGATGAGAATTTCTTACCAGTCCACAGATGACACCAAGGGTCAAAATACATAGTTTAGTAACATTAATTTGATCTAGTAGCCATTTGAATTGATTTTTCCTTTAATTTTCATTACTATCCTTTATTTCAGATACACATCCAGCAGCTTGAAACAGATCCTTGCCTAGATTTTTAATGAAATAGACTATAATGATAAAAATTTGGTAGGCAAAATTTGCTTTATTTGCCTTTTTATAGAAAATTAATAATTAGAAGTACAGTTGTCTCCCCTATATCACAAGTCTAATTTCTGGTTTCAACCGTGACCATGAATAATCATGTGATGAGCAACAGCCAATGAAAAGATTTGTTTCGTATTTGTTATTTAGGCACAAAGCAATAAGGTACAAAGAATTTTATTTGATTTTGCAATTATATATAAATTTAGGTGAAAATGCTAGATTTTAATTTTGAATTATGATATACTGAATTACAATCTAATTTTTATCTTCTTATTTACTATATATCCAAGCATTGAAATATTTTATGCAAATAATAAATATATCCATTTTGTTAACTTTTGTTTTGTCATACTCATCACTGATTTGTCCTTTGTACTCACTGCTATTATCATACGGCCTACTCGATTTGTTTGTGTAGTTTTATACATCAATGAACTCACTGTCTACGTGACATGATTGTTATCCCAAAAAAGCCTAGACCAGTTTGTTCATTGTTTGCTTGAGAATTACTCAATCAAGAAAAAGGCATCCAATGGGGTTTTATAGTAAAGGTCACAATTAATAAAGATCATATTTGCTTTTGGTGTTTTTATATATTTTTCGCATTTAAATATGAAAAGAATTACACTTTTCTCTTTACCTTGGGTGTAAGTTAGTTATCCCCTTCGGTAAACGGTGTTTCTAGAATAGAAACCCCTCCGGCCGTCGGGATTTTCCATTCCAGCAACACCTTCACCTCATGGTACAACTATTACTTCGCATAATTTAGTTTAATAAAACAAACATTTAGAAATTAACTTCAATGCAATATATTATATTTTTTCTATTTTTTTTTAATTATCATACCTTAACTACCTCTCCAAGTGTTTTGTATGACGATATCCACCAATGTTATCTTCTTCTCAACGTCGAGTGTGTAGCTGAGTGGGTTTGTTAGACTCTAATTTTGCGTTTTAATCATAATCGGGGGTTATTTTAATTTAAAAATTTAAAAAGCTCATAATTGTAAACATACTTATTAATTGAACCAAATGATAACTTTATACCAATTCTTGTATGATATATATTAAATATTTGTGCTTTTCATTCCTCTACCATTAAATATATGGAACGTCCATTCAAAATACAGGTAAATAGTATAAATAAAAGTAAAACTACTTTTATGCTTTTTACTTGTATCTCCACTTCTGTTAGCCAGAATTACCTTGCTCACCACGTGGGGGGAGGGGATTGTTGGAGAAGAATTTCGGGCAAGATATTTTACTTAAATACTAAAACTAATAATACACTGTAAGAAAACTACTCTCAACTCGTAACAATGTAAAATCAATCGTGTTTAAAGGTCCAGAACACCAAAACAATATATGAATGAAAAATTACACAACCAACGAAAATATCACTTTGGAAATAAATGTATTAGTAGAATTTAATATAAATACCTCCCCCGCCTAACCTGTGTGATCTGGAAACAATTAATATGATCAGTTGAAAATTTTACATATCTCAGATATACTAAATATTTTTCCAATGATATTTAAAATCTTAAAATATTAAATAGTATAAGATATTGCTTCCACTTCTATGGAACAACAAATTAAAATATATTCAAATAATTAAAATAGAATAAAAAAGATAACAGGAAACACCTACAATGGCCGAAAAACGTAGCCACATGCCACAAAGTAAATAGGAACTGCACAAGAAAAAACTCACAATAAAAATACAAAAAAACAAACGTAAACAACGATAGGAACTCGGGACAGCCGGACTTGGTATCGGCACTAGCAAAAGCCAGCGGTAGGGTTAAACCGGTTTATGGGTACCCAAACCTCCCCTTTCTCTGTCCCGTTTCCCTATAGTATAATAAACATACGAATAAAACCCATACAGGTAGACTACTAACTCCATGACCACAATCTAGAAAAGAAAAATGGGGGAACAAAACGTAATTTTGAAAGATGGGTCAAGGAGTGCTCGCCGCTAAACTGCCGGCTATAGGAGCTCAAGAAGCCTAGTCTGCTGGTAGACTGTCGCACTACGGAAGAAAAATCAAATTCAAAACTCCAAATGGGTTTGGTACAGAATCATCATGTATTTCAGTAGACATCGACAGTATCAGTGAGAGGCCAGTATGTGTGTAAAATCCTCAGGTCACTGGATCCAAAAGCCAATTCAACGGACACGATCAGAATATCCTGTCGATATCCCCTATTGCGTAAAGAATGTAAGTTACGTCCCAGTTTTTCTGGATTTTTAATCAGTTTCTGTTATTTTTTAACAACATTTCCGTAAAATCGAAGATGGGAAATGCCCTTAGTAATAAGCTGTTTGCGAGTGACATTATATTTAGATATCAAATGTTCATATTTTCGATAAAACCTTTTAAATGTATTTAACCATTTATGAAATCTGTAACCTTGCTGCAAAAGTTTTGAAGTGATAGTAAGGTTACGTTCATTGAAGTCGTCAAGAGCAGAATAAACGCGTGCGAATCGTACCAGTTGAGAAATAGAAACTCCGTAGGATGGGGCTAGAGGAACGTCGCCGTCAAGAAAAGGGAAATTAGTAATACTGAAATCAAAATCACCCCTTTTATCGTAAAATTAGTTTTTATTTTACCAGAGTCAACGATGATAGTTAGATCCAGAAAAGGGCAATTTTTAGAATCATTATTAGCTTTATTAAGTTTCAGTTGTTGTGGGTAAATGATGTCGACAAAATCTAAAAACTTGGGTTTGTCAATAGTAAGGGTATCGTCAATATACCTGCTGTTATCATTGAAAATAGAAATAAGTTGATCACTGTTTTGTATGGTCCCATTTTGTAATTTTTTCATGAAGTCACGTTCGTAACAGAAAAAAATGATATATAATGAGAGGTGCACAATTTGTACCCATGGGAATTCCAATGACCTGTTGATAAACAATGTTGCCAAAACGAACAAAAATGTTGTCAAGCAAAAGATTAAGTGCTATAATCGTATCATCACACGTCCAGGAGAAATGATTATTGTAAGTAATATTATGTTGTAAGTAATATTAAAATCTATCTTCAAATAATTAAATAATTGAAGATAGGTGCAATTTAATTGAGCCTATTTTTAAATGAATGGCACCTATCTTTAAATATGTAATGATAGATCCGATGAATTATACGTTTCTTTAATTAAATTAAATCTTCAATTCAATTAAAGATAGGTAAAATTGATTTGAACCTATCTTCAAATGTTGAATTTATTCCTATCTTTAAATGAATTGAAGATAGGTTTAATTCAATAAATTGACTTTAGGTTTAATTCAATTAGACCTATCGTCAAATGATTAAAAGATAGGTTTAATTCAATTAGAACTTTCTTCGAATGAAATAAAGATATCTTTTATTTAACAAATGAAAGGTTTAATTCCGCTTCATGATTTGAAGATAGGTTCAAATGAATTAAAGATAGGTATAAATGAATTGCACATATCATTAAAATAATACATCGGCAAACGAATACCGAAGCAAGAACAGGAAAGGGGAAATTCTAAAATCATAAATCCAACATCATGGCAATTCACAGCAACATGAATTAAGACAGTATGACAAAGACAAAACAAATAAACAAAAATAAACAAGAACGCCACAAAACTAAAGCACTAGCAATTATTTGAAGATAGGTATAATTATTTGAATATATGTTATTTTGACGTTCTTACTATTCCAAATTAACATATATTCAAAATAATTATGTATATTTTCAAATATATTAAAGATATCTTTAATTCAATTAGAGATATCTTCAATTCAATAAAAGATAGCTTTAATTCTATTATACCTTTCTTCAAATGAATTAAGGATATACTTAATTCAATCAGAAAAATCTTCAATTCAATTAAAGATAGGTTCCTATTTACTTTGTGGCGCGTGGCTATGTTTTTCGGCCATTGTAGGTGTTTCCTGTTATCTTTTTTATTCTATTTTAATTCCGCTTATTTGAACTAATTGAATTAAACCTATCTTTAATTTATTTGAAGATAAGTTCAATTGAATTAAACATATCTTTTATTCATTTGAAGATAGGTACAACTGAATTAAACCCATATTCATTTATTTGAAGATAGGTATAATTATTTGAATATATTTTAATTTGAAGTCCATTCAGTTCTTATATAACCTGAAATTTATCTGTAAAATTTTTACCTGAGTTTTGGTGCAAAAAAAAAAAATACAAGCTTGTTTCGCAAATGATATACCCAAATGTAATGTGCCCTTCAATTCAATTAAAGGTAGGTTTTATTCCGCTTATTTGAACACAACTTTAATTTAAATGAAGATATATCTAAGTAAATTAAAGATATCTTTAATTCATTTGAAGATAGGTTCAATTGAATTAAACCTGTCTTTAATTCATTTGAACGTCGTGACCAAATATCATATTCCCCTGATTCGATATTCTCTTGATTTTACATTATAAATATTAGTGAGTGAATTTAAGCAATAGTAAAGGGATGTTCCGAGTTAAGGAACAGCTAAACAGCTAACTATCGCCTAGCAAGGAGTATTTGCTTAATAATGAGGTCTCAACAAGCTTACCTCTCAAAAGTAAAGCAACTCGGACGTATTAACACATTTTCGGTTTCAGTTAATTCATTTGTGTTTGTCATGTCAATTTCCAAAATCAATAAAATAAATTTATCTCCGCAATGGCGACGCCTTTTCTAACTGTAGTGAACTTTAAGTTCTTGAGTTGAGGGGAGGCAGAACACCCTCTGGATATTGCCGCCAATGATTTGTAGATATATTAAACTTAGTGGAGGAATAAAATATTTATTTCCTATGCATGATGGAGGTATGATGATTTGTTTACCCTCGGGGAATCATATTTCCCTCAGGCGATGCCTTCAGGAAATATGATTCCCTCTGGTAAACAAATCTTCATATCTCCATCATGCATGGGAAATAAATGTATAATATGTAATAGATATAGTGGGTCTCTTATCATATTCGAGGGATGTATATCCCGAAAATATGATAAGAGACATACTATATATGATTTACATAGGAGTAATAAATAATCATTTCGTGTGTTCTTCAGCATTAAAATTTATAAATAAATGAAGTTAACCAGATGTAGTCAAGGATTCCATGCGATCACCTATTTAGAGACTTATCTTAATTGTTAAAATTTAATTGTCACTTATCAGTACAAAATGTATGAAAATAATACTAGTACTTTAATATTGTGTTTTGTACAGTTTTATTGCCAAAACCCGCAAATTTCACTGATAGGAGATAATTCTCCTACGTAAGTATGTTTGTTCTAATTTGTAATAGTGTGAGTAGTGTTTATGCACCGTTCGGTTCGGATTTGTCGAGGAGCGGGCCGAGTACCGGTCGAGCAGACACTATACAAGTGCTGTTTATCTCATTTAAGAATGGTCGAGAAAACTGACTATATTCTGTGGCTTCGGATTTATCTAGGAGCTGTTGTTCTAATAGTATATTCTGTGGCTTCGGATTTATCCAGGAGCTGTTGTTCTAATAGTATATTCTGTGGCTTCGGATTTATCTAGGTGCTGTTGTTCTAATAGTATATTCTGTGGCTTCGGATTTATCTAGGAGCTGTTGTTCTAATAGTATATTCTGTGGCTTCGGATTTATCTAGGAGCTGTTGTTCTAATGGTATATTCTGTGGCTTCGGATTTATCTAGGAGCTATTGTTCTAATAGCTCTAATGTTCCCTACAACAGTTACCCAAACACTAATGTTATAACGGTAACCCTAACCCTAATGTTTATAACAGTTACCCTAACCCTAATGTATATTACAGTAACAATAACCCTTATGCATATAACAGTTACCGTAACACTTATGTATATAGTAACCTTAACACTGATATATATAACAATAACCCTAACCCTTATGTATATAACAGTAACCCTAACCCTTATGTATATAACAATAACCCTAACAATTATGTATATAATAATAACCCTAACCCTTATGTATATAACAGTAACCCTAGTCCTTATGTATATAACAACAACCCTATTTATTATGTATATAACAGTAACCCTAGCCCGTATGTTTGTTACAGTAACCCTAACTATTTGCATATAACAGTAAGCCTTACACCAATGTACATAACATTGCATATAACAGTAAGCCTTACACAAATGTACATAACAGTAACACTAACCCTTTTGGTATAGTGTAGTAACCCTAACTCTAATGCATATAACAGTAACACTAACACTTATGTATATAACAGTCACCATAACCCTAATGTTTACAACAGTAACCCTTACCTTAATGTAAATTACAACAAACCTTACGCTGATGTATATAACAGTGAACAATTTTGTAACAACAGTGACCCTAACCTTTATGTAAATAAAAATAACCCTAACCCTGATGTTTATAACAGTGATCCTAACCCTTATGTATACATCGGCAAACGAATACCGAAGCAAGAAAGAGAAAAAAATGAATTCTAAAATCATAAATCCAAAATCACGGCAATTCCCAAGGAATATTGAGACGATAAGACAAAGACAAAACAAATAAACAAAAATGAACAAGAACGCTACAAAACTAAAGCACTATATAGTAGTGTGAACCCCTATAAAAACTGAGATATCATCAGGTGCTCCGGAGGGGAAGCATGATCTGCTCTACGCGTGGCACCCGTCACACTGCAAGTGAAAAGTCTGGTTTTGTCACAGTCGGTGTTATTCAGTCCGGTAACAAACTCTGGATTTACCCAAAAATATCTGTGCTCATTTTTGAAACAGAAATATTGAAACGGTCTCTCAAATCGTGGTGACGGCCGTAAAACTTCTGTAGTGACAATTCCAAAAGTGACTGAACATACCCTTGATGTATAAGTTCTTGAGACAGTAATTTCGCTCTGTTGACAAAATCGCTGTACAAACTACAGGCACGGCAATAGCGAATGAGTTGTGAAATGTACACACCATATGTCGGAGATGTGGCAATATAACTGCTCAAAAACGGTCTGCACTGATGAGACACAAGTTGTCGAAATGCGCATATGCAGAAAATAAATTAACGATAATTTCAGCATTTAAGACACTTGATGTTGGTGTTTGAACGCTTTGTATTGTGCTTTGATGTCAACGTTCACATTTGTTTTCATACGTCATTGTGTTTGTGTTCATAATTAACATATCATATTATATTTTCATGTAACAGTTCTTTTAATATCATGTTGTCATGTAAAAGATAGGATAACAGATCTACAATGCCACAACCTGCCAGGGAACTAAACAGGAAAATCATAAACAAGACAAAAGTTAACAACGATAGGAAATCGGGACAGCCGGACTTGGTACCGGCACTAGGAAAATCAAGCGGTAGGGTTAAACCGGTTTATGGGTACCCAAATCTCCCCTTTATCTGTCCAGTTTCCCTACATTATCATAAACATACGAATAAAACCCAATACAGATTGACTACTAACTCCATCATGTATTGTTGTGTTTGTGTTCATATTTAACGTATCAATTTATATATTTTCATCGAACAGGTCATGTCAGTGTCATTATGTTGTCATGTATTGTTGTTTTTGTGTTCAAACTAAACGCTATGTGTCGTGTTTTCAATGAATAGACCATATCCGAACTCCTGTATCAGGATTTACCAGACCACGTCACAATATACAAAACGTTACGTCATAAAGCCTAAAACGTCATGAAACTGTCTTTTTGAAGTACATTCGTGATCACATGGGGCGGACACGGACAAACAACAGCTGGTGAATTTAAATACCAGAACTCGGATATGGTCTATTATAATATCCATCATGGTTAGGTTAACAGATATGACAAAACTGGGCTTATGTTCAGTTATGGCTAGTAAACACCGGGGTTTACGGTTTTAAAAAAGTCATTATTATAGATTTGGGTTACAGATATAAGATAATATTATATTTTCTTTATGGTTACTTGAGATAGGGTAAAAACTACTTTAATTAAGTTATGTTGAGAAGTTGGTTATTGTGTTGTATGAAAGCTTAAGGTTATCAAGATATCATTGGATGTCACTATAGGGATTAGGGCTATGTTACATATATTTTTGTAGTGTAAAGTTAGTATCATATAAATAATTGTATTATATAATTTAGTATTTATATCATTAAGGTTAAGGTTATTATTTGGACGATGGTTTACATATGTTATTACTAATTAGAATTGCACAGTGATATATACATCAGTCCTTTCAGTTGGGTTAGCGTTGGGTTACTTACATGAAAGGGGTATTGTTGAGGATTGCATCACCATTAAAGTTAGGGTTCGTTACAATTGTAGGTAAGGGTTAGGGTATGTTAGTATGTTGTAAGTATTCCGTTCCATTTGCACGCTTAATTCAGTTCCTATCCCTTGCTGCTTTAAAAGAAGTATATCCCCTCGTAGGATATTCCTATTTAAGGCATAGAATATCGCTTAAATTGTTGAAACAAGCTCATAAATACTCAGCTTTGCTGCTTGTCATACTAATACAACATATTTTAGTGTAACTTTCAAAAATGGCTATTTTCATCTTTGGGTCTAATCTAAAAATCATAAGTATTATAACATTCATCTGGGTTTCAACAGGACTACCATAACCTTCACAGGAAAAAAAGTAAACGTTTTTCTTGACTTTATGCAATGAAAAGGGTGTCGTTTAACTGAATTTATAATCTAATCCCCCACCTTCTTCAGGCTTCCCACAACTGTTTTCAGTGTTTGGATGCAAATTAGGGATCTGTAATGTGTTTTCTTTAACATTACAGCTATACTCCTATAATCATTAATAGTTTGTCCAAGGCAGCAAATTGATCTCGCGACAACGTCGATATTCCCATGTGCATCGTCAAGATCTCGGATTGTCCGTAAACATTTCTTAATGTTTTCTTACTAAAGGGCAATAATTGCCCAAAAATAACCCACTGTCATGAAAAATTAACATGCATGCACTCTTTGTTATTATTCTTTGTTGTTACTTGAAAGTTGAATTTAGTTGAGGCACCATTTTTTTTAACTTAATAGTAGAATGATCTGAAACTGAGTTACAACGGTTCCTGGTCAAATCGTCAAGGTTTAAATTTCAAAGGAATAGGGAGAGGTTAGCATCTGCATACTCAAATATATCTACTCATAATTTTGGACCACTTGAATTATATCGCTGATATTAACTCCTTGTTGAGACTTTATGCTAGAAACTTCTATTGCTCGATGGTGTAAAAAGTTTCTCTTCAGCAATTTTAACCATGAATAGTCGATTCGAAGTCTACATAGTAATACCATTTTCCACGTAAAATGTTTCTTTTTTGGACCTGAGTTTTTGTGTTTCTTGGCATAGGAGTCATAACTTATCATTTCCTTTGAGGGTCTATAATCATTTTTCAGGTCATTGCTAACTGACATTCCTTAGTCGGTATAATAGTTTTCTCTCTCCAAAACATCCTTCCTCCTGAGATTTTCTTTGTTATGTTAATTTCAGTACCAGCTTAGTCAATTTACCGATGTTAATTTCAGTACCAGCTTAGTCAATTTACCGATAATTGTGATCAGAAAATTCTACAGTAGAATCACAACCCCTGTTCAATTTATCAGCGAATCGGAATCCTCTACAATAACATGTTTTCCCAGTAAAAGTATAAAAAGGTCACACAATTTGAGAAAAAAAATGTGAATATGACACGATATTCACCGAATGGACTCTAACCAGAAAAAACGTTGAACACTGCGCGATGAAGCATATATTTATATCTTGTCTTGGACAAGAATGATCAAGCTGTGTGTGCATATCAAGGCAGCAGGAGATAATGTTGAAGTGCTCTACCAAATCACCATCGTATTAAAGTTGGCCCAACTGAACGTGCAATTCCAGTGAGAATTTTAATGCATTTCCTTTAAATTAGGGTTGAACCATATTACTTGCTGGTTGCGCTGTTTTTTTGCAAAGATATGAGAAAATATACATTCAGAACATCTCACACTAGTATCTTACTCCATGCACTTTGTTATTGCAGTCGATTTCGTGAAGGTTTAACAGTAAGAACTCATATCCAACTCTGTTTCATGTTGTTGGCCAAGGTGTATCATCTCAAAAACCTAAGAAGAAGTTGTAAATGACTTTCCATACAACACTCATACAGTATGGTCGATTTTTAAGCGATACAATGATAGATTATCAGATTAAGTTGTAGTGTCGGGTATAATTCAATGTTAAACTACGTTCCATGATGACAGCCATGTCTGTAATCAAGTTGTCATGGTATAAGCAAGTATACCTCCCCTACATCAGTTTTTGCTAATTCAAGTCAGCGGTTTTGTTGGAGCTAATGAAAATATGATATTTTCTATAGGATCATTCTGTCAAAGTACGTTTTCCTCGTATTTAGCACCCCTGTCACTATAAGCACCCCCTACCTTAATTTCGTTTGAAATCCTTAAGCGCCCCTCCGATTGTACTCACCCGATTGTACTTCGTTCACTGCAGCACAGTTCTTAATCGTACTTCCGTGAAATTTCCAGTACTCCTGCCACTTCAGAATGCCTATAATTATCGTCAGTGATGATAACTGTCACCCTCCCGCCGTGTTTAATGAAAAAAAAATACAATTTTGCTCAATTCCCTCGGTATATGACCCAGCTTTTTCTTCTTTCTTAAAATCCAGGCAAATGTATCGGAACTGTTATTTTCTTTCCTTTCTGTCTCGAAATATTCTCCAATGAATGGTATCCAAACGCTTTTGTAAACATGATATCCCCGTACTAATGAAGAATATTCATAGAGTTCGGACATCTTCAAAGCACGTGTCATGTAAAGTAGGATTCCCCCATATACACAAAGTGTCGAACCCACTTATAATTGACACGCTGCTGCTGAATGTAACACCGTTGCTTGGTTTATACCATTATTAAATTACCTAGGTGACAACAGCTTATCTCATTAAAACATTATTAATGAATAAATTAAACAATCAAATTATTTTCACTGTGATTATTTTATTTATTCAGTTAAAAATAATTAAAATGTTAAATTCATTTTTTTTTGTTTTGTTTTTTTATGTATATGGAAAACCCAACAGAAGGGTTGGTTCCATTAGTGGTACCACATATTTGATTTTTTAACTATCGGTACACATATTTAAGTGCCAAGAATGTCGAAAATAGCAGGAATAAATTCTATATCACACAAAGGACAAAGGCTTAAAACAAACGACTTGCGCTTCAAACTTTAATTTATTGAATACACGAAAAAAAAAAAACACCGGCAACCATAAAGCCTCGTTATATTTCAAAATGGACAGAAAGCGAATTAGAGTATGGAGGAAAATGAGTATGAAATGAAGAAAGTCAGTGGACAAAGCTCCAGTAAAAGAATATCAGGAGGAGGACGGAAAGTAGTTTAATTTGACATTGAGGAAGCTTTACTTAAATGGATCAAAGACGGGAAAACAAAAGGAGTCATAATTACAGGGAAAGCTCTTAAACAAGAAGCAAGTAGGTTGCACCTAGAAAAGGTGGATCAATCGTTCAAAGCAAGTTGTAACTGGCTTGGATGTTTCATGAAAAGAAACAAATATTCATTCAGGAGGCAAACGCATGTAGCCCCAAAAAGAATTTTTAGGGGATAGGATTCAAGAATTTCTCAAGTTCGTCATTAGAATGCTGGAAAGAAAGGACTATCCGCAAGGTATGATCGGAAATATGGACGAAACCCCGATATGGATAGATATGCCCAATGAATACACTTTAGAAGAGAAGGATGTTAAAACGGTGACAATGGGATCAACTGGTCATGAAAAATCGAGATTCACTGTTTGTTAAGCTGCAATGGAATATTGAAAAAAAATTGCCGCCTTTATTTCAAACCTGGAGATGGAATGTTGTATCCTTGACATTTACCCATTTCCTTTCTTTTTCATATAAAGTACTAATTAAAGGTGTAAGACCGTTGAAGAACTTGCCTGTCTGTGTTTATGTGTAAATGACATCTGCTGCTTGGGTAAATCAAGCAGTCATTGAACATTGGCTTAGAGTTATATGGAGGAGAAATAGTTTTTGGCGTCTAATAGTGTGGTATTTTTTCTCGGTACACAGGACAAATAACTAAATACCGAAGTTACTGTAAATTTAATTTCTGCATATGCGCATTTTGACAACATATGTCTCTTCAGTGCAGATAAAATCTAAACGTTTGGAAGACCATAAAATCAAAGATGTGTAAAAACTGATAGAGAACGAATAACCAATATGATCTAAATGTAAAGCCAAAATCAGGTAAGGACAGAGCTTAGCATGAGGGAGATACTCCTTAGTTTTCAACAAAATTTACAAAAATTTAGATATTGTAAGGTTCGAAATAGAATCGGCTTTCGGGTCAGCACCGAAGAACTTACTACTAGGCTGGTGAATACCTTTTTTTTACAAAAGAAATAAAAGAAAAGTGCCAAAGGACTGTAATAGTGACATTGCAATTATTCCAAGCGGTTGATGTATTTGTTCATTGGAACAAACCATTCATAGACACGTATAGAGAACTGTACGGTGACTAGATCAAAACCGCATGCGATAGTGTGTCTGTGGAAGTAATCTTAAAGACAGGCATTTGTAATACAACTGATGCATGGATCTGAGGATGATCTTCTCTTTCAAAGTGACGATAAGGAAGACCCCTTTGAGGGGTTCGATCAACCTAACACAGTCCAAATCGACAGAGAAAACCAACTTGAACTGGTCGCAGTAAACGAATGGAGCGATGGGAGTGGATATGAAGATGATTATAACAATGGTAATGAATATTTCGCTCCCGATCATGATTCACCTGGACAGTGACCAGTGCCATAAAGCGTGAAGTAGCCGTAATCATTAGCTAGGCTATGGAATAGCCTAGCTATATAGATGGTTCTTGGGGGGAAGTGAGGAGTACGCTTGCGCAGTGAGGAGAACGGCATGCGAAGAAGACTATTGACCAATAGGAATTTCAGATTCTCGAAAAGCAAAATGGCGTCCAGTTTCTTCCTGATAAAACGGGGCGGGGTTTAATTTTTCTGTTTCCTTGTGGAAGTTGAAAAGTATTATAAACATTTACTATAGGTGGTACTGGGAACAGGTTCGTAGAGGATGATGGGATTGGTATTGCAATATCGCTTAGCCAGATTTATAAATATAGACATGATAAAAAGAATAAGAACAGTAATGTATAAATTTAAAACCAGAAGTTTATAAATAAAGATGAGATATTGTGTAATAATCAATAATATACAATTACATTTTGTACTATAAAAGACTTTTCAATTGTGTTAAACAAAGCGTGATTGTAGTTTGTGGAGATACTTAGGCAATGGAGAACGAAAGGTGGAAAGAGATAGAATTGCGTTTTTGCGGAAGAATAAAGAGCTACCCTAGGAGAATGCAAAAACAAACAAAAAACAAAAACAAAAGCACGAAATTACTTTGAGTTACTGTTGGCAAAAAAGTAGAGGTTTGATCGAATCAGTGACTGTTTTATCACATGTACAGACCAATAGAAGAAATTACAAAGAAGCACCGAGAAAGGCTTACTTCAAGTATTGATTTGAGTATACAAATACATCATGAGCCACCACACCCTTGTCAATCAAACACGCAATTTTCTATCCAAGGCTATTCCATAGCCTAGCGTATCGTTTTTATTTCATAAAAACCATTATCCAATTTATATCATCCAATTATGTTTATAAAGTCCCCTCGTGTTTTCTAGTTACATATGTTTTCTGTTATTGACCTATGTTTAACATAAATGTGCGCATGAGTAATGATGTATTCATTGAAAGATATGACGTGTCATTATCCCAAGTGAAAGTGGACATTTTCAGCTAGATTCATGTCTTCCCGGATTTGACTACCTTTTTGACATTTTCCTTGATTGACTCACTCACAGTGTGACGGGTGATGTTAACAGAACAGGAAATGCTTACCCTGCCGGAGCACCTGATGTCACTTTCAGTTTCACTGGAGTTCACACTGTGAGTGTCTTTGTTTTGAATGTTGTGATTTCTATTTCTGTGCTTTGTATTGGCTAACGACATTGATTTCTGTGTCTAGGGTCATTGTTTTCTGTGTTCTCGTTTTGGCCATGTCTTTGGACTTCGATTTTTGTAAATTTTACTCCTTTGTTCCTTCGGTATTCTACTGTCGTTGTTAAAGTGACGAGTAGAGACAATAATCGGTGATCATTATTCGGTTTGAATTTCAGTACAAACGATTGATTGAATAAAAAAAAATATTATTTTTGCTACTCTGTATCAACGTTTGTTATAATAAAAGCATTATAACGATGTTTGTATTGTTTAGTTAGGCAAAATGTGAACGATTATCGTAATTAGCACCCAATTTTGGAAGTTTTTATCGTACTTAATAAGCACCCGCCTCTTCAAATTATTTTTGAAAATTAAATATATAAATAAAGGAATTGATTTATTCGACATCGAAGGCATTTTTTCGGGACCCAGATATTCAAAAACTTGTTCCCATTTATTTTGACAACCAGGACATGCCTGTCATTTCCTTCTCTTTAAAAAAAGCCTGCTAGAATTTTTTTTTCAATTACTCTACTATAACCTGTGATGCTAATTTCGAAAAGTGCTACCCAAGCAGCTGAGACTGTTCCACGTCGGCATATCGCTATGACCCATGTGGTCATGTATTAACGAAGGACTTGAACATCATCCATGAAAAAGCATTTAGAAAATTCTTTAGAAAGGTTCCTAAATATCGCCTACCTTCGAAAATAAACTGGCAAGCATGTTTTGATATTAAAGACGCAGCTACCAATTATTGTTTAAATGGTGCAAACGAGAAACACACTAAATATGGTCAAAGATAGAATTATTAAGTTCAAAGATAGAATTATTACAAAAGTCACCGACAGAATATTTTTTTTATAAAAGTTATTATAAAGAGTCATCGCCTATGCTGTCTGTAAATAGAATTAAGTTAAAATTAAGAGATCTTAGCAAATAGCAAAAAATGTGTTTGTACCAATCGATAAAGCCTCCAACAACGTTGCTATTTTTGAAAGAAATATTATATTGAAATCCAACAAAATGAATAGGCAAAGTCTAATACTTTCGAACGTACTAATTTTGATGAAAACAAATTAACCAAACTGCACTACATCGATACAGATATGCTACAAGTTCAACCTAAAGATAACACGTTGACTACCATGTACTGGGTTCCTCAGCTTCACAAAAATCCCTAAAAGCATTGTTTTGTTTCGGCATCGAGTAACTGTTCTATCACTAATTTATACATCCATTTAACATTTAACCAGTGCATTCCCTGTATCAAAGAGTTAGCTTTTCAAAAACTGTGAAAAAAAAACTAATCAAAACTCTGGTGTAAATAATTTTTGGAGTGTAAAATTCCATTGAAGTTTTAGATAAACTAAAATCAATAAAAAGACCAGTTTCGTCTTTTATACTATCCTTCCACCTAAATTGATTAAATCTAAATGACTTGTTGATAAACTATGTTGCCAAAACGAACAAAAATGTTGTCTAGCAGAAGATTCAGTGCCACAATTATGTCATCACAATCATGTCATCGCAAGTCCAGGAACAATGATTTTTGTAAGTGATGTTAGAGAAGAAGCATTGGTTTTTATTACAACAAATGAACTGTAAATCAGAAAATTTGATGGACCATTTAATCAGTGGTAACAATTTAGATTTAATCAATTTATGTGGAAGGATAGTTTAAAGTGAAGAAAAATCATAACTGTCAAGAGACGAAAGTGGTCTTTAAAGCCATTATTAACAGTTGTTTTAACGTGAGAAGGTTTAGCCCTATCGGAGTTACTATTTAGTTAAATCATTATCATTATTATATGTTAGGGACCGATCATTTAACCTGAAGGGGGTTATGGTTTTTTTCTTCACGTGTATCAAACAAAGTATTTTTTTTCCAAATTAACATTATTGTTTCGGCAGAAAGCTTCCTTCAGAACATTTTTTTCATCATTCTGGCAGCCAAAATATTTTTTTCACATAAAATCGGTTCCAAAATATTTTTTTAGGAAAAAACCCATAGCCCCCTCCCCTTTTTTTCAAGTTAAATGGTCGGTCCCTTGATATATATTATGCATATTCAATGTTTGGTTGCCTCTGTACCTGCCGTAAAACATGACTTATATAATTTGTTTTCTTTTCTTGTTGTAATCACTTAATCATTGTTATTTTGTCTAATTCTTTGCGTTTTATGGACCCGTGATTGGTGAATAAAATATTCTTCTTCTTATTCTTTTTATTCATCCGAACTTTTACAACAAGGTTACAGATTTCATAAATTGAGAAACACTTTTAAGAAGTTTTATAGAATATATGAACATTTGATATCTAAATATAATGCGACACGCGAACAGCTTATTACTAAGGGCATTTCTCACCCTCGTTTTTACGGAAATGTTGTTAAAATTTCAAAAACTGTTGAAAAAATCCAGAAAAACTGGGACGTAAGTATATGTTATCTGGGTTTTGACATCTGTATATCGTAAAATATCATCCCGTAAGCCAGAATATGAAGCACAGGGGCGAGTGAGCGCAGCGAACGAGCCCTAAGCTTCATATTCTGGCGAGCGGGATGATATTTTCAATATTCCACTTTTCAAAATTCGGATAACTTGTTTATCGTCTTTTATTTCTTATTTCTATACAATATTTTATAAGGTTTTGTGTCAAATTCTCCCAAGGAAATGATGTTCATTCATTTTTTTTTACAAAATGGGAAATGATTTGGAGTTTTTATGATTTCACAATATTTTTTGCCGGTTAACATTATTAAATTTAGAAATTTTTTGTTGGAACCATGTTAGAAAATCGATAAAAAGTCGATTTTTGCATTGAAGAACCTCTCATTGTGTACATTTTTCTACCAGTTCCAAGGCACTTTAATGATGACGTCACAATGTAAACATAATGGTGGCTCTGCTGAAGTTATCAGCGACCTAGTTTCCGTATTTTTTCGAACGTCTCGTTTTTATTTTTATTTATTGATGACGATGATAATTTGTTTACAAAATTAAAAACGTGAAATATAATATATTCTTTATCCAATTAAGATTTATTTCTTGCGAAACGGATAAAAAGGATATTGCTTGTCAAACATTGGGAGAATTGCCTTGATAACTCCGGTCAACCTCTTGATAAGTTCGGGTCAACCGGATATGGCTTTTGTGGAAGGGCTCTGCAGGCTGAGATAGGCGGAGGGAAAGACGATAACTTACATTCTTTACGTCATAGGGGATATTGACTGGATATTCGTCATAATTCCGTTTAATTGGTTTTGGAATCCAATGACCTGAAGATTTTACAATTATACTGGCCTCTCACTGATATGCAGAAAATAAATTCACAGTAACTTCGGTATTTAGTTATTTGTTACCACTGGGTCGATGCCACTGCTGGTGGACTGTTAGTCCCCGAGGGTATTCACCAGCCCAGTAGTCAGTACTTCGGTGCAGACCCGGAAGCCGATTATTTTTGGAAATTTACAATATCTAAATTTTTGTAAATTTTGTTTAAAACTAAGGAGTATCTCCCTCATGCAAAGCTCTGTCCTTAGCTGATTTTTGGCTTTACATTTAGATCATATTGTTTATTTGTTCTCTATCAGTTTTTAAACACCTTTGATTTTATGGTCTTCCAAACGTTTAGATTTTGTCTGCACTGAAGAGATATAAGTTGTCGAAATGCGCATATGCAGAAAATAAATTCACAGTAACTTCGGTATTTAGTTATATGGTAGAACATTTATTGGAAATTATTTTCATATTATCTAAAGATTTAACGAAAGGATATGGAGTAAATGAACATGAGACCATAACCCATATGTTAACTTAAACTGTAATAATTTTCATGAGCTGTATGGCCATTTCGGAAATTAATTCCTCATCAGCAGCACTAGAACCCAAACAAAGGAAATCCATAATTTCGAAATATGTTTAAAATGCACAAAACCAAACGAAATCCGAATAATCAGTAATACCAAATATAGCTAAGGACAAAACTACGATGGAGGGAGTTAATCCTTTAGTTTTAGAATTTAAATAAATTTAGATAATAGTAATTGAACAAAGAATCGGCCTTTCAAAAAACTGTTTTTGGAAGTTCTGATTTTGAATCAAAGGGTATTGTGCTGGACCGGATCCAGCCAGCTTAACACTTCTATGAAGAATCTGAAACTGGCTAATACAATATTACGCAAGAGGTGATTGCAGTTTACTATTTATATTACGCCAACTCCGTGTGATTCACACAAGAATACAGTTAGGGTAAATTAACGGTAGAGGAACCAGGTTCATGTCTAACCACAAAATATTAGGCAATCAAAAGCACAGAGAAACAGTATTTTCACTAATGTCTGTAATTTTAACGCCTGCGTTTATCTAACTAGCCGAAGGTAGTAAAAAATCTTTGTCGTTGTGTGTATGTTTTACAAGAAATACAGGTAAAATTATTTTAACTCCCTGATAGGGTGACGGGTGCCGCTAGCGCAGCAGGACATACTTACCCATCCGGAGCACCTGATGTCACTCCCGGTTTTAATGAGAGTTCACACTGTCAGTACTTTAGTTTTTCGTGTTGTCTTGTATATCATACTGTAAAATTTTAGTTTTGTCTTCGTCAGTGACGTTTGTGCTACGGATTTGTCCTTGAGATTGTTTCAATACTATAGATTTACAAAAAAGCTTTTTTCAAAATTTCACCATGGTACTGTCTCATTGTTAGAGAAGTGACATGTACAATGGATTTCATTTGTTTTTTGTCTAAGGGTTAGAAAATGACATTAATCAATCCGCTACCAAACAGACCTATCAAAGCACTTTATGCCCCACTGATAGTGTGACGGGTGTCGCTAGCGGGGCAGGACATGCTTACCCTTCCGGAACACCTGATGTCACCCCCGGTTTTCATGGGAGGTCATACTGAGTGCCTTAGTTCTTAATGTTATCTTTTTATCTCCGTGCATTGTAGCTGTCTCACGTCCTTGTTTTGTCTTTGTTTTTATCTGTTACCGTTTTTGCCATGTCTTTGGACTTCTATTTTTGTAGTCATCGCTTCCCTTGCTCCTTCGGTATTCTACTTCCGTTGTTTAACGCTATTTGTATTTCTAAACTGGTTTTAATGCTATTTGTTTATCTAACTATATTTACAATCATTGTATTGATTTATTGACAGATGCTGAACGTCCAGTGAGCGACATCTCGGCCATACCAGGACGAAAACAAGCAATCAGCTCAAAAACACAAGCAAACGAACAAGAAAACAAAATGGGTCAGTATCCCTGAAATCGGCAGGGGGAAGACTCCCAGCCCCTATACCAGCCGAGGTGACCAAACGGAAAACACAACAATTTGAAAAACTGTTCCATTACACTCCCCGCCTAATATTCTGGGGATATTACTATAACTTTCAATAAGAATTATTTACACTCATCATAATACAAAATATGAATCAATTATACTATTGAAATCAAACACACAGCAGTATCCATAAGTATAAGTGAAATATATACATTATGTACAGTTTTCTTCAATGAGAAGAATCATGTCCGTGATCGGACGAATGTATGTTGTCGGTTTTCAATCGACAATCAATCTAACTTCAGCTTTCTGCTGTGTTCATCAGAACCCTGGTATGTTTTCTAGATAACATCAACCGTTCGGTGTTCTTGTCCTACGTGTAGAACACGTTTTAAAGAGTTCCAGCTTCTTCGGGGGCTTGGAGGTATTGCTAACCCGACAAATCCTGGGCATTTTTGGTGCCGCTGGGCCCTGGTCTTGTGGCCCGTAGCTCATATCTGGAGCTTCTCCATTGACAAAGAAGACCTTCTTCCTACAATCAAGTATGACCTTTGCTTTTATCAAAAAGTCCAGACCAAGCGCGCCATGCATGTTGAAATAACTCTTTATAGGCGGTTTCGGTTCGAGTGATTGATAAACTTTCCGATACAACGGTCACTTCAGCCGCGTTGTCAACCACCGCAATAACTGGTTTATCCAGGATCTTTAATTCGAGGCGAAACATAGCAGATTTTCCTAGCTTACATACTGTGGGAGCCTTTCCACGTTCAATTACTGTGTATTCCTTCTGTGTCATATTACACACAGGTTCTGACACGGTACCTGTGTCAATAGACTTCTTAGTCTCTAGTTTCGAGTTGGGTTCAAGACAGTTCGCCGACTGATTCGGATTTGATTTCGGTTTTGCACACGGGGTGTTCCCGGAGCTAATACTACCTTCACTAGAGTCCTCAACAGCTATTGTTGTAGGGTACATGCCCTCTTGATTGGCAGAGACGTGTTTAATCACCGGATCTTCATGCTTTTGAGACCAGTTGTTCTGATAATTCTGTTGTCTGTTCTGGTCTAAAATATTGTGTAGGGAGTGTTTCGATAATTTCCATTTATGGGCTAAGTCTTCCAGAACGGACTTGTACCAGTTGGTCGTCTCTTTGTTTAGATATTGAAAGAGTTTTCCCCATATGATAACGGGAGAAAGGAGTTCGTGTTGATCACAGATTCTGAAGGTTGAAAGTATCCCTCTACGACTTATTGGTTTACCGTCTGAAGATATATGGGACAAGTATTTGTCAGTATTCAAGTCCCAACGTTGTCCTAAGCTACACTGTAATGGTTTATTACCAGCTTCTAAGTCTAATTCTTTAAAATCTAAAATGAGATCACTTGCAGTATCCTGCAATTTCTTGTATGGGTAGGGGCAGGAAATTAATCCAAAATGTAAGTAGGAATATGGGGCAGCCTGTTCATAAATTGGGTAGGGGCAGGAAATTAACTCGATGTCGACATTGAAATCTCTTTTGATCGTAGTCAAGAGCTGTGTGGGTCCGAGTAGCCACTCGTTTTGATGAATCTCACAATCTGGAATCGATCTCGTGTCTTAGTCTGAGGGGTCACATTTTTTGGGTTTATGGTCTTCCAAACGTTTAGATTTTATCTGCACTGATGAGACATAATTTGTCGAAATGCGAATATGCAGAAAGTAAATTCACAGCAACTTCGGTATTAAGTTATTGGATTGGAATGTAGTTCCACTGTTCCGGAGTACAGTGTTCCCGAATATCTCCTGACTTTTCAAGTGCTGTTGCGGATTCTGCCGCATGTTCTTTAGACGTGTGTATCTCAACGTTGCTGTCCAACTCCATCGTTGTTGGCAGCCGAACTTCTGTGAACGTTCGTTTAGCATGAGCGTTCAGAAACTTTTCCTGTCCAAGGGGTTGTTTTGTACATGAAACCTGGTACGCAGGTAGTGCCATCTTGATATATGTTTGCTGAGACTTCATTGGAACGTTGCTCATTTGCCTTGGAGCTACTTGTTCCGGGGTGATACCAAGATGTTGCGGATCACTGCGTCGTTCCGGTATGATATCACGTTCTGAACCTCGACTTGGGTCTTGTGTACCATAATGCCCAGGTCTTTTCACTGGGTCGTCTGTTGCTGCGTGTGTAGAAACACCCTTACTGGCTTTGAAATACTGGCATCGTACTTCATGTTCGTCGGCGACAGGCGCAACTGTGAAATTTGCCCCGTCCCTTGCCACAAATGTGTGTTTGACATTTAGCTTTGTATTTAGGGTATAACTTGGCAGGACTGGTTTCTCCAACAACTACCAATCCCAAATTTAGTAGTTGAGCGAATGGTGCATTGTCATCATTTGGATCTGTCCGCTGATCGAGCACCTGGTGTGCTACGGGAAGATCCCGTCCAATCAACAACATTATCTTGCAATTGTCATCAATTGGTTGTAGTTGGCTAGCAATGTCTCTCAAGTGTGAGTGGTTCTGTGTATCTTCCGGTTTCGATATTTCATCCCTACTGTTGGGAAAATTATCACATTTAAGGAGTCGCGGTAGATCAAAATGTGCATTGCCGTCCAGTGATTCTAGGATGAAGTTCTTTCCCTGTTGACCTGAGGTCAGAACTGTACCCGAACATGTTGACAAGCTGTAGCTTATGGGTTGTTCTTGTACATTGAACAAGCTGAAGAACTCTGATGAAACCAAAGACCTGTTACTTTGTTCATCGACAATCTTATGGGGCTCATCCCTGTGGTATACATTCACTGGCAATATCTTGGCACATGACTTGCCACTGTATAAATGCGAGATATTTCGGTGCACTTATTACTGACCGTCTCTGTATCTGCTGACTTATCTTAACTTTTGACCCCCCGCCATGCTGTTCTTCTTGGTTTTCACAATGTGCAATGTAGTAGGGTGCGATTCGCTGCCACAGTCTTTGCACTTGACTCTTGCTGAGCAATTACGACTGATATGAGCCGTTGACTCGCAACACTTGTAGCATACGTTATTCTCTTTGATCAATTTCTTGCGTTCCTCTAGGGATTTGGCTTTGAAACCCCAACACTCATTCAACGGGTGTTTCACCTTGTGTAGGATACATACATCTAGGGTCTCTTCACCGGATGTTACATCCGTATTTCTGTCTATCTCGGTCTTGTGTGCAGTTATTCTATGTCTACTCATAGATTGCTGCTGAGTAGCTGGCTTTTTGGTGGTTTGGTCATAGTCCATAGTTACGGATGGGTCGTTCTTTAATGTGCACATTTCAGATATGAAATTGCAAAATTCCGTGAATGGCGGGAATGGTACATTATTTCTGACTTTATATCTGACTGCCCTTTCGCTCCATTTCTCCTGGAGCCCATACGGTAATATACCGACTATCGGTTTCACTCCTGACGACGAGTAAAAGTATGCCAGCAAGTTTGCGAATGCTGGATTTCTCTCGACAAACTGGATCTCGGTTAGGATGTTGTGCAAGTCATAAAGACGCTTAGAATCTTTATTCGTCAGTTTCGGAAATTTATCGAACTTCTGTTTCAATGAAGCCTCTAACATCTCAGGCGCCCCGTATAATTTATCTAGACGTGTCCACAGTTCCTTTAAACCAAAGTACGGATTATCAGCACTACACATTTGTATGCTCTCGGCATGTTTGGACGATTCTGGTCCTTACCATTTAACCATTAGGTCTAGCTGTTTTCTCTCAGAAACGCCTGATTCTTCAGTCGTAGCTAAGAAGTTTGATTTCCAACCCAGATAATTCTCTGGGTTGTCTTTAAACTTTGTAAGGCCGGTAGACAAGGCCTCCCTCTGTAGCAGTAACTTCATTACATCCTGAGTTTGTGCACCACGTTGTCTGCTTTGACCAGTTAATGACATATCTGTGATCGGTGCATGTTGCACTGCTGGTGTGAACTTGGGTACACTGGCATTTAAGGTTGAGGTAATAGGTTGAGTCCCCGAGTAAACGGGAGTTTTCCTCGTTGGCGGGTCATAACTTATTGATATGGGCTTCTTTGATTTAACCTCTGATTTATTAAACCCTGAACATGCTGACACCACCCTGGGCTGTGAAATACTAAGGGGTTGCCATGGTTTACTCTGCGGGGTCGTAGATTGTATATTTTCGGGGAACTCACAAAACGCCGCTGGAGGTCGAGTATCGGGAATTGTACAGATGACATTCTTAGATTTTGTCACTTCCGGTTGGATAGGACTCGTTTGATCCTGTTGGGTAGCCATGAGGAAACTTCTCTCAGGTGTGTCAATATTCTCAGGCACTTCAGGTTTAACAGCACTAGCCTGATCAGCAATGAATTCTTTCACTCTCATCATGGGGTCTATAGTCTGTTCTGGTAGAACATCATCCAGATCCTGACTGCGGCCGTCCTCGTCTTCGAGCTCGAGAGCTCGTGCTTCGGCCTCGGCGACAGCTGCCTCCTGTTCTACTGCTAACAGGTCTAATTCTACTTTGAACTCAGTTTCTTTACGTTCAGATTCGGCCTGTTGAAGTCTGGCGTGTTGCTCTAATTCAGCCTGTTGAAGTTTGGCTTGTTGTTCTAATTCAGCCTGTTGAAGTTTAGCTTGCTGTTCTTGGGCTGCCTGTATAATTTCGGTCTGCTCCTTAAACTCGGCCTGTTGTTTTAGAAGCTGTGCCTGCTTTTGGGCAAATATCATTTTCGCTCTGGTCCCGTCTGCCTTTGCTCGTTTTTGCCTTGCCGAGCTTTTTGTGGTTGTCGAATAAGCGGGACTCGTGTCCTGTGAACTACGTGTTTTCACTGATCTGTGTTTAGAGCAAACTGTCATTTTAGTCGTTGAAGATGTTGTGGCTAGTTCAGCATTTATATCCTGTAGCTGTTCCCGAGCTTCGTCGTATACTCTTTGGTTCAGGTCCAAGTGATCCTGGTAAGTTTCCAGGTCTCTGTTAGACACAGTTGTACGCCGACTTTGTAGAAATTCGACATAAATGTCGGACTGCCGTTGGTATTTCCCGTAGGCGGAAATCAGACGTCTCTCGAGTCTTTGAACGACGTTCTTATCTGTCATTTCTGGGCTACTCTCCTCAATGAAAGATTCGACTATATCCCAGAGAGGCGTTATTTTAGCAACGTGTTTTCCTGTTGCTTGTAGTAGAGGTCTCTACCCTTTTCAGTAAGACTCCGTGTTCTAGGTTCGGAGGGAAGCTCCGTAAGCTCATGTTTCTGAATGTGAGGAATGTCCCCCGCCGTATCATCATGACTGGTGATCAACTGATCATGTTCATCTTCGGGGATGGTGTCCCCGGTTGCGGTGTCAGTGTACATGACTATATTGTGATAGGCAACTGGTTAGATAGCGCGTTAATTAACCGTGCTGGACCGGATCCAGCCAGCTTAACCCTTAGTATTCTATGAAGAATCTGAAACTTGCTAATACAATATTACGCAAGAGGTGATTGCAGCTTGCTATTTATATTACGCCAACCCCGTGTGATTCTCACCAGAATACAGATTAATATTATAATTTAGGATAAATTAACGGTAGATGAACCAGGTTTAAGTCTAACCACAAAATATTATGCAATCAAAAGCACAGAGAAACAGTATTTTCACTAATGTCTGTAATTTTACCGCGTGAGCCGAAGGTAATAAAAAATCTTTGTTGTGTGTATGTTTTACAAGAAATACAGGTAGAATGATTTTAACGGTATTTGTATATCTTAACTGGTTTTAATGCTATTTGTTTATCTAACTATATTTACAATCATTGTATGGATTTATTTACAGATGCTCAACGTCCAGTGAGCGACATCTCGGCCATACCAGCTCAAAAACACAAGCAAACGAACAAAGAAACAAAATGGGTCAGTATCCCTGAAATCGGCAGGGGGGAAGACTCCCAGCCCCTATACCAGCCGAAGTGACCAAACGGAAAACACAACAATTTGAAAAACTGTTCCATTACAGGTATAATTCAACATCAATCATTCCCCCTTTTAGTGATGCTGTGTCCAAACTGCCATCATGGTAATGTATTGATTAAAACAAAAGCTTTGATGGGGGGAGGAGGCTTTGATTGTGTCATTTTTGATTTCCTTTCACAAACATTCAAAATTAAAAGTTTACAAGGCTCAACGTTGCCCTTGCATGTAGCCAACTAGTATTAATACCCGTGAAGGAAATTACCGGTTCCGAATTTCAATTCAATATCAAAAACTTACATGAGAGAAATAGTTTTTTTTAAAAAAGACTATACTCGCAATTGGAAAATAATAATGATGTTACACGAACCGCCTTTTTTTAATGTTGGAGTATTCAGTAAATGAAAGAATTTTTTTGTGTCTTTTAGTGGTGGAGGAAGCTGGAGAGAAAAACCACCTACCTTGGGCAGAAAACTGACATACCTGATCACTTACGATTGTAAGTCGAGTGCACCTTTTCGTATTATACTAAGTGGGCCGCGAATTCACACCGCAGTGGTGATAGACAACAGTGGTTGTAAAGGTAGTAGAACTACCCAGGCCCCTCAGTCGCTTTGAGCTATATGTAAGTACTAGCTGATCATCGTTGGGGCATTGGTTGCTACAATACGAAGAACAACAATGAACGCACTATTCTGTTTTTGTTGTTGTTTTTTTTTACTTTAGGATTAAACACTCATTTTTAGGAAATTATCTATGTATATATACTCCGGCAGCTCACTCACAAACTGAATAAAGTCCGAAGTATGTTAAGTTTGTGAGTGAGCTACCGGAGTTTATACCTACATAATTTCCTAAAAATCAGTGTTTAATCCTTATGTTTCCAATTTTGTACGTTAAAAACTGTGTGATCCATGTTTAAGACGTCTTTATTTGCTGCACTATATTTTTGCGGATCAGATTAAGTGGCAAACGGAAATATTGAAAAATATTTCCGTTTGCTATTCGTGACGTTGACCAGTGAAAATGAACGTTACTATTACATTTGGAATTATCACGTTTTAAATGCTTCTCATGTAAATTTTATCTATTACACATCAATTGCTCATTCACTGTTTACTTTTTATACCTCGCCACACGTAGTGGCGAGGTATTATGTGATACCCCAAGTCGTGTGTCCGTCCGTCCGTGTGTCTGTCCGTCCGTCCGTTCCCCGAAGGTTTCCGACTGATGACTTGTGAATGAAATAATGTATTGTCTTCAAACTTGGTACGTAACTTGTATACCACAAAACTCAGGCCAAGTTCGATTTCGGGTTCAGAGGTCCAAGGGGTTCTGGAGTTATGCCCCTTGAAACTTTGAAATTTTGCGAATTTTAGGGTTTCCGACTGATAACTTGTGAATGAAATAATATATTGTCTTCAAACTTGGTATGTAACTTGTATACCACAAAACTCAGGCCAGGTATGATTTTTGGTTCAGACGTCCAAGGGGTTCTGGAGTTATGCCCCTTGAAACTTTGGAATTTTGTGGAACGTGGCGGGGTATCATGTTATGCACCATTACTATTTTTTCACCATGTTCGGTAATTTTAATTTCATCGTGTTCGCTTATGTTGCTCATTCAATATTTTTCAGCGTGTTTGGAAAAATGTTACTTATTCAAATTTACCTGTAATCGTACATTTTCAATCTGTGTACGGAAGTGTAGCTCATTCAATATTAACCTTTTCATCGTGTCCGGTGATGTTTAGTGTAGGGAACTAAGTCATTTATCGATTGAGATAACCCTGATATTAAAAACCCAAATTAAGAAGTATAAGTAATTAGTTCAACTGAATTAATTTGTAGATAAATACATTTAACTTCAAATTGCAGGTCTATAGACAGGATAAACAAACTCTTATGTTTCAAGCATGCACATTTGGAATTGTCATGAAAACTTTCTGTCTTACTGATAGATAAAGAAAATAATAACATTATAGCTTGTAAGGATATTAAATTAACCAGAAAAGATGATGCTCCTCTTAAAATAACTAACAAATCCCGGAATTTATTGATCATAGGAATTGAGATATGAACGTTTTTAAACGTTTTAATGATGATACCGCCGTTGCTTTTATTTTTCTTTGCACACATGAAGATTATAGAGCTAGGGGTTAAGGATCCAAAATCTCTGAAGCAGCTGTGTTGTTCTGTAAAGAGCTAGGATTAAGTCCAATGTGTATCGGAGGGGAAGCTTCAGCCCGCTTTTCACAGAGAATTTACGAGAAACATGGATCTGAGACAATACATACTCTACAGCATAATGAATACAAAATTGGGAGAGAAATCGTCTTCAAAAATACTGGTAATGAGGAAACCCCTAAGTGTTATTTTAAACAACTGTAATTTTAAAAATTAAACTGAGACATGTTACAGTAAGCCAAATAATCGGAATTTCGAATTGATTAAGTGCACATTCATGTGATAAACGTAATAATCTTTTTTTATATTTATTAACATGCGAGACCTTTCTCTCATGATATAGTTACATGTTTTTTTTTCTGAAACGAATGAAAAAAGAATGTGTATCAATGATAACGTCTAAAAACAGCAACAAAATTCGAAATATAATATTTTCCTCAGGATAACCGTGAAATGGTTATGCATGTCTTGAAAAATAATTTATATGCGTCTTAAGTCAAGGACCAACTGAGTTCGAGTTTAAGGATGTGAAATAATCGAGATAATCTTTGACCATTACAATTTCAGTGACACGCAAAACTTCATTCAGTTTTAATGACTAAACTTTGTACCAATTGACCTAAAAAGTCTTGAAAGTTTTGTACTTCAGTGTAAACTAAGAATCCCGCTGGCGGCTGTGCTAGTAACGTTGTGACGTAATTTAAAGAATGTAAGGTTCTAATGCGAATTTATATGCAAACAGAAAGCAATAAAATAGATAATAGGACACACCTAAAATGCCTGAAAAACACATTTTTATGCCACAATTGAACAGGGAATTGCACAAGAAAACAAAAGGCTCTCAAGATCCTGCATGGCTCACCTGAATAATATACAGTCTATATTGAAGGGGCAAAATTATTAAACTATATGATTCCAATATGCCCAGTAGTTTTAGAAGAAATTGTTTAAATAGGGTTCATTGTTAAAATATGTTTCCTGTTGGCAGCACATAATCTTGGATGAAATGTCAAGCTGAAAAGTTTTTTCTGCAGGGACTACTTAAAGGCAATTGTGGCTAAGTTTTGTTCCAATTGGCCTAACAGTTTCAAAGCAGAAGATCTTTGAATGCGTTTTCCCAAAGGGTCCATGTTCAAACTTTGTTCCCCACCGGCAGCCATCTAGGATAAAGCACCGTCCTGGAAAACACCTTCTTTACAGGGACGATCCAAAGACTACATTGTCAATTTTGGTGTTATTGGCTCCGCAGTTTCAGAGGAGAAGCTCCTTGAATGAGCTTTCAAATAGGTTCCATTGATAAAACTACGTTTCCGTCTTGCGACTATCTTGGGTACAGCACGAATCTGAAAAAAAAAAACTGTTTGCAGTGGCCACCAAAGGACTATTGTAGCAAAGTTTGGTTTAAATTGGCCAAGCAGTTTCACATGAGAATATCTTTGAATATGTTTTCCCATTGGGTCCATTGCTAAAATTATGTTTAAATCTTGCAGCCATCTTGGATACAAGGCGGCCCTCAAAACACCCTTTTTGCATGGGACCACACAAGTACTGTTGTGACCAAGTTTGTTTCAAATTTGCCGAGTAGTTTCTGAGGAGATCTTTATATGAAAACTTACTGCTGGATGAACGGACTACGGACTCAAAGTGATGACAGAACTCACCTTGGCTCTAGCCAGGTGAGCTTAAAACATATACATGTAAAAGATAAATAAAAGATAAGCGTAAAGAACGATAGGAACTCGGGACAGCCAGACTTGGTACCGCCACTAGCGAAAGCCAGTGATAGGGTTAAACAGGTTTAAATGTACCCAAACCTCTCCTATCCCTGTCCCGTTTACCTATAGTATATTAAACATTTAGATAAACTCAATACAGGTAGGCTACTAGCTCCATGACGACAACCTTGTACAGGAAAAGGGGACAAAACGTAATTTGAAAGATCAAGGAGTGCTCGCACAACATATCTGTGCTAAGTATGTTATAAATACTATTGTTTCCGAAAAGGCGAATGACCGATCGCATTCTCCATTGAGCACATGTATTAACGTGTGAAGGTATAGTACGAATTTTTCTAGACAAAACGAATCAATGTAAAAAAATCGTCCTCAGTAACAAGTTCAACAACCAGTTTTTCCTTAAACATTTAATACAGTTTGTATCTTTTAATACTGGCCATGGAAAAACCTTCTATTAGCTTACCGGAGATAAAGTTCCCAAAATAACAGAAAATACCTATGCTAAAATTACAATCAGTAGTTAACTATGGGGAAAAGCCGTAGGTTTTCAAAAAACGTTTTTTGAAAACCTACGGCTTTTCCCCATAGTTAACTACTATCTACGGGACTAACGAAAATAAGCAATTGTTATTCACTACAGTTGAGACGGGTAAAACGGGCTAGATTCTTAGTTCACTCACATTTTTTACGTTGCTTGCGGTTTAAGCNTCTCAGAAATAGATTCCTAAATTCTACATTCTGTATTCCGGATTCAGAATTCCTCAAAACGATGTCCCTTCTCGGCTTTTGTAGTCTATTATATTGTGCGTATTTACGATCTTGGGTTCGATCCAGGTTGCATCCTAGATAGGTTTATGTTGTTAACTTAACCCCGACTTCAATCTGTTCTTTTCACCAAAGTGCCATTAATTGTCCAAGGATGAAGATCAGCAATAGATCTAATGCGCCTCTCACAAACGCATCCGCTTACGGGAAACTTAATTTACTAATTAAATCACTGTCTACTTTAATATGACAACCCAAAGCCTGATACAAGCTGCCGGTTATACATATAAAGTGACAATTAAGCAATAACAGTACATTATTTGAATACCCGAGGGCGTCAATCGTAGATTTGACGGTCAAAATGCAGTTTACAGGCGACGCGTAGCGGAGCCTGTAAACGGATATTTTGACCGTCAAATCAAGATTGACGCCCTCGGGTATTCAAATAATGTACTGTTATTGCGATTGTAATGCAACTAAAAACCATTAATCGATTTCATGTTCTATTTTTAACTTGTGTATTTGTAACCATACAAGGAACCAGACTAAACAGGGAACCTACCATGTCACAGGTGTGTAGATGGTGGAATTGACGGTCAGTTCTGACCAATCAAAACTTTCGTTATATAAATGTTGCATTACAATCCGCAATTATATTCCCTAGTTACCTTTGTTGTCTTTGTAAACTTTGATCTTCACTCTATAAATTTCGGAACTTGAATGAAGCCATCACATCTCTTATATATGATGGTCGAGTCTATTAAAACAATAAAATAGGGGTGTTGGTCTGGTCTATCTTAACAATAACGAGGGATGTTAGGTCATTTTAATACACGTAACAGAAAATCAATACAGTAAGCAGATATTAACCTTATCGTGTGACCTAAAACTGGGACAAATATTTAATGCATGTTCCTATTTATAACTTTTAGAATATTTCAGAATATACAAAACAATTTCCGTCACAATATAATCCTTTTTTAGCTGAATAAGACTATCAAGCCCGTCAAATTTTAAAAATACGCCATCAGGGTTTTCTATATCTTAAAATACAACTAAATTAGAATACCGAAGGAACATGAGATGTGATAATTATGAAAATCAAAAGTCCATCAACATGGCAAAAACGAGAACACAGAAAAACAAAGGCATTACACGGACATGAGACACCCAGGCGCAAAAAAAAAACTAAGGCATTTTTAGTGTGAACTCCAATGAAAACTTGGAGTGACATCAGGTGTTCCGGAAGGGTAAGCATGTCGACACCAATCACATTATCAGTGAGTCAATACAGGGTTAAGGCAAAACCGGTTATGGCAAATCC
>MJUU01000249.1:0-16695 GCA_002080025.1 Modiolus philippinarum | reverse complement strand
TCGGCTCTTGCCCACTCTGTTCGGTAATTTTCTTATTACCCCTATGACCAATATAGAGGAAAAATAGGTAGCTGAATTTTCCGAAAGAACCATTAAAATGGAGCAAAACAGTGTGTCATGATCCAAGGCCTGGTTTAAAAGTTAATTATTCCAAATTTGAAATAAAACAAAATGTTTTCCATTCAATGTTTCATTTAGATTCAAAACCAATCATATATAAAAAATCTAAGACAAGGTTTTGTGGGGGTTTTAATTTTTTTTTTTTTNTTTTGCAGAATTATTCCTTGCCAATGTTTATCTGAGTTCTCCATACAATGTTTTTATTTTTATTTTTATTCATTTATTTATTTTATCTTTTTAGTTATTTTATTATTTATATTATGCTGCTATTATATCGTTTCCAATATTATATTACATAATTCTTAGGCAACTAAACAACGCTGTATCAGTTTCTATCAAAAATGGAATACAATTGATAGAGTAAATAACAAAGTGTTTTTAAATCACTTGTAAGTATGCCATTCATTTTCGTGATAGCTTTTCCATTACTGAATTTTAACATGAAATCGCTCTCAAATCATCAATTTGTTCTTTTAATGCTGGTATCCATTTATTGCGATTTTAATTGTAGAATATAATAATTACATTCTGTTTACACCATAGTAGTATTTAATTTTAGTTCAAACTATTTTATTATATGATCTGCTTTGAAAATAAATGAAATTATTCCTAAACGGGATCTTTTTTAATTTTCAAATATTATGAAATAATCTAATCTTTAAAAAAATGTCTTGTATCAAAAATCCGAGACACGGCTCTTCTGCATTCAAATCGATATTCGGATTAAGTAAATATATTTCAGTTACCAGAAAAGCTTTGTTGTTTTTTGAAAAAAAAACAACATTTTTATATCCTTGAAATACACATTTTCTTGCTTCTAGATATAATACATATATTTCAGATATAATATTATGTTTTAGTGCAGTGACAATTTTAGTTTTCTACTTTAATGTAACCACTAGACATACAGGTAAAGATTGTTTTAAATGAAAGCAGAGAGATTTTACTTCATGATTTGTCCTGTCGTCAGCCCTTCGTATGGTACATTTTTTGGTAATTTTGCATTAATTTACAGTTTTCTGTAATTTTCAAAACACTGCGTACTACAATAATGACTTAATTTACAAGAAAAGTAACCTTCTTAACGAATATGTGTTATATTTCAAATTTGAAACTAAAAGTTATTAAGATTTATTGTTTTGTGAAATCTAAGCACGGTTTTGTACTGTTATTTTCTTTTGTGTACAGTTTTTTCCTACATTTTTAGAAATAGATATGATAATGTCAACTTTCCGTGCTTAAAGAACTGCAATATTTATCTAAAATTGTATGTTTGACCACTGTGAAATATTTCTGTATAAATTCATTGCAATGTATTTCACAAAGTATCGAAATATGCAAAGTTGGTACAGAGAAAAAAATCTTCTTTTTTTCCGGAAAATATGTCGTACCCTTCACCTAGATAAAATTCCGCAACTAATCAGTCCCTTATGCAATGCTTATGACATGAATTTTATTTTTTAAGTCGATAATAGGATAACACTTCTGATTTTTGCTTTTTTTTTCAGTGACATTAGTTTCATTTGCAACGAACAAATGCTTGATTAAACATCAGTTCCAATTATTTTACACTCTTTAGTTTGGGTGTATTTAAGAACCGACGCCCTGTTACGCAGACTATTACAGAACGACCCTATATATACTGGATTATTTTTGCACGTACATAGATGAAAATAAAGTAGGAAATAAGTAAGTTCTGTAAATTGCAATTATAACAGTTATCTCTTTTCCTCAACCTATTCAATTTTGTTACTATAAATACTACGACACATAGAAGCATAGTGATGGTGCCATTTGCAGTTGGGATCAGTGTTGACTGTCCACATACTTACAGTTTTACTTAAACGGAATCTGTATATATTGTTATGTTCATTATGTGCATTTTCGGGGGATGGATACATATAGATTTTATCGTACTTGTTTCTTAATCTTTAATATTAAATGTTCGTCTTACATTTGATATACGTGCGATTTGAAACTATACTAAATTTAAATTCAGCTATTACCTTAGGTGACTCCGGCCCTTTAGGGCACTTTTGATTTTTTGCTCTTTATCAGTTTCAACTATTGTATGTTTTTAAATATTTTGAATGACCATATGGAGAACTGTTATTTTACTGCATCTTCGGTATTTTGTTAATTTTTTTGAAAATGTTTATACGTGCTGAAAATTCATGAAACTTTTTTAAATTATTTACAAGTAGGTATACTGAATTTGCAAGCATCTACATTTTCTGTTTTTGAACCACAAAATGCATCAAACTACTGTACTGGTCCCTCAAATATGAATCTTGCTTTGCCTCGATTTAGTAGGACTGTACATAGTCAAGAATTGCAATGAGTAGGTGTGATTTTTGTGGATGAAACATTTGTTAGAAATTACATCCACCAAGAGAATAAACAAGCTGGTTGGTAACAACCCATACGTGCGATATAAACTAGTCCCTGTGTGTAAAAAACTACAAAAATGAATAAATAATTATAATAATTTTTAAGGTTAGAAATCACTAATTCGATTCTGTAACGTTTTCAACTGAATTTCCCTATATTCAAATCTGTCTGGACAATTTATTTCAAGTTTAACCTGTATGATACCGAAAGGTGCATATTTCATCAAAATCATATGAACATTTCAGCCTACCTTTTCAGCAAGGGCATGTTACCCATTACTTGAAGTCATCACTACAGAAGTTTTACAGTCGACATCTCGATCTTGTTGACCGGTATGGGATATTCGTTTCCCAGAAGACAAGAGATCTTTCTCTGTGCTTCTAAAGTTTGTTTTTCCTTCACCGGGTTTGATTTCTCTACCGGGGTTGACATCTTCAACACGGCGGGTGTCTTTTAAGAAGCAGGCGATGCTTACTTTACCCGTGCACCTGTTCTCACTCATAGCTTTTTTTTTTAGTGTGTCTGTGATGTTCATTTTTGTATATGTGTGTGTCTTCATTTTCTTTTCTGTGCTATGTGTTTGTTTCTTTATATTTTCGATGTTGCCGTTGGCCTTGGATTGTTCGCCTTAGACTGAATTATCTGTTCCCACTTTCTTTATATCCAATGATGGTGTTGATTTCAACACAGAAACCGTAAACAAAAGAAAAGTTCGTGTCATTTCATGTCAACGACTTCATTTAATACTTCTTTTCAAAAAGCGAAGGAACGTGTAGAAGTTTATCGGAGTAGTGATACATTATTTTTTTCAAAATCGAGTCTTATGGTTAAGAAATAAAGAAACTGAAGTCTTCTACCGCTATACAGACGATTTCATTATGGACTTAATAAAATCTTCAATTCACTAAACCTATTTTACCCGTGCAGCAACTAAAACTAACAGGCACAGTGAGAAGATGGATTGAAATGGAACTAAACTGCTGAAAACCACGTTCAACCAACAGCATAATTCTATCGCTCAAGAGGTGAAGTGTTCTAATGCGGAAACATTCCAGGATCTATAAATATTTTTATGGGGTGATAGCAGATGATCTCACCTTCTTTTATAGTATGGTAAACTAATACATATTTTCATGATGTTATTTGTGCGATGTTATTGTTTCATTTGACATCACATGACGTTCTTTAAATATCGTTTTAATCTATTATTTCCATAAATTAGTAGATGAAATTCTATATTTGGAACCGTCACGTATGCTACGAAAATGGTCTATGCATCTTCATTAAAGCAATAATAATGTCATAAAATAATAACACAAATATAGCTTTGTAAGTTCGACCAATATATGGATTTCAAGACCTGATTAGAGTGAACTGACCTCGGACTGCGTCCTCGGTCAATACTTTCTAGTCAAGTCTTTAAATCCAAGTACTGACTTCATCAGTAGGCTACATTTGTTAACTCTGATAAACAAATTTGCATTTTAACTTGTACTTGTGCAGAAATTGCAAAAGTACTTTGTATTACTGCTTTGTGTATATTGTTTTCTAGGGACGTCTTTGTGTTCCCCAAGATGAATTCATTTTATTTTTGGGTTGATAAATTATCAATATTTCTTGCTTTCCAATGAAGCATAAAATATAATGTTTATGGTTAGAAAATGCACACACGGCTAAATAGTATCTCCAGGTTATCAAATATTAATATTGAATGACGTCATAAAACGTCAAAGTGATTGAATTTCAGGCATGAAATTAATGAAAAACGATGATTTTGTTAAACAAACACCTTCATTCGAAAATTTTGTCTTTAAACATGGAAAAAATATATAATTTCTATCTGATTCAGATTAAAGCGAAAATCGTTAGTTGACCCTTGACCTTATTTTTTTTAATTGTAACATATTTCACTGTGACGACAGGTGTTGTCGAACTGCACTCATTTTTCTCTTTTCATCGATATGGAATTTACCTGCATGTCAAATGGGTGCATTAAAATTGAAAATTTCCAGTCTCAGTCACTCGCCTATTAGAGAAAAAGTCCTGATTTTATTTTGGATATTATATAACGGAAACGATAAAGATTATCATTTTCTATCAAAAGTAGAATGTAAGTGATACAGTAAATCGTAAATTGTTTTAAATCGTTTAAAACATAACATTCATTTTAGTGATTTCAATCCCATTACTAAATTCAACAGGAAATCGCTTTTAAATCATCAATTGGTTTTATTCATAGTGGAATTCGTTTATTGTGATATTATATTTAGGAAATAATGATTGTATCTATTACATTCTGTTTATATGATAACCATTTTCTATTTCAAAGATTTCAAAGAATTTTTGAACAGATATTTTGGATTTTTTTTATAGTCTATTTAATGCATTTTAGTTGCTATCTGTTTTGATTTGTATTGGATAAAGTCGAGGTATCTAAATACTATGCTGATAAAATTAACTTGGAAAAGATAACAGGAAACACTTTCAATGGACAAAAATAACAATCACATGCCAAAATCTACCAGGGACGTCTAGATGTTGATTGTAACTGTGGTTTGATGTCCTTGGTACTTAATTTGACCTCCATATTTCGATATTTTTGGTAATAACTACTTCCTTTTGACCACTTTTGAATTATGTCTTTCCGTATTATTTGATTCTAATGCTGCTGATAGGAGTTTACACCTTGAAACAAGTGTACAGCATAACGAAATGTTCTGTTTATATTGCAACTTTGGTATTTTTGTAATTTGAAACCATTCGGCCGATGCAACTGCTGGTGGACTAGCGATCCTCGAGGGTATACACCAGTCCATTAGTGACACTTGTCGGGAAGAAAAAATTCCTTGCTTTTTACATGGTGAATAAAAGGATATGGAGTAAATGCACATGAGACAAAGTCTCTACAAATACATGGTAAAAAACAAGCAAAGGAACAACGCTTTTATTGTTGTTCTTCATCTTGAAGTCACCATGAGGCCTTCAACAATGAGCTTTGCTCATACCTCATAGTAAGTTCAAAAGGGTCCCTAGCACCGGTTTAAGCGGAATTCTTTGCTAATTGTCGAGCAACGCTACATCCATGTATTCTTGGTCATGGGTGCGGGATTGTCAACAAACATCAATTAAACTGGCAAAGTGCTCTTACAATCACAATGTATAGATATTACTGTTTTTCATCAAAATTCTATCCCTGTTAAAAATACTGAGGTATGATATGTTTATTGCACTCGATGAATGTCTTTGGTACTTGATTCGGCCTCGATATTTCGATTATATTGGTTATGAATACTTCTTTTTCACTACTTTTGTATACTGTCTTTCCATATTATTTGATTCTAATGCTGTTGATGAGAGAATACTCCTTGAAACACGTGTACAGCATAACGAAATATATTGTTTATTATGCAACTTTGGTTTTTGTATTATACAGTTAGTCACATATTTCTTGTTTTATTGTGTCGCCTGTGCGTAACATCATCGTCAGTCTATTTGCGTCCGTGCGTTGGTGTGTATAGCTTCAAATTTTAAGCATTATCAACATCCCCTCCTTAAACGCTGCGCACTCTTTACTCACACTTGCAGGGATGCTTCAGTATATATTGTAAATTTGTGTAATTTGATTTTTTTTATTTTCAAGCTATCTTTAAAATTTTAGCTAATTTATGTTCATATGGTAAACCTCCCTTAACAGCAAATCCCCCTTAACTTTTGGTTACGTTCAAATCTACCAGTTATTATGCAACTTGGGCACTGATTGTATTTTTCAACCAAACTTACTAGAATACTTAAGTTTTTGTAGTAGATGTGCAACACGTATTTTTCCCAGACTTTGGAGCTATGTTTAAACTTTGTTATATCATAAAATTTAAGTCTAGGAGGTATGCCTCCGTTACCCGTAGATCCCCCTGAACAGTTTGCTACTTTTCAACCAAACTTACAAATTATGCTTCGGAAAACGTTGTAGATGTGCACCATGCATTTTTAATTAAGTTGTGCTTTTCTCGATTTTGAAGCTTTTTAGGGCTTATTGATTTTAGCTATCTTAAATCGTAGGGGTATGGTCCCATTATCCTCTATTCTCTCCTAAACTTAATGGTACTTTTTTCAACAATTGATAGAATATTAGGTGGAATATCCGTGTATTTATTTAATAAAAAATACTTCCTTCCACCTTTTTTTTAATCTTTTATGTCGACATGGTTATTTGACAAAAAGACAAAGATATCTAGAAATTATCATTTGTAATCTTAGAATTAATGTAGAAAAGATCACAGGAAATACCTACAATTGCCGAAAACCACAATCACATATCAAAATACACCAGGGAACCACACAAGAAAAACAATAAAATGACAAAACACAAACATGGACAACGATAGGAACTCGAGATAGCTGGACTTGGTTCCTGCACTAGCTAGAGCTACCGGAAGGGTTAAACCGGTTTATGGGTACCTAAACCTCCTCTTTTCTCTATCCCGTTCCCTATAGTATGATAAACATACAAATAAAACCCAATACAGTTAGACTACTAACTCCAAGACCACAATCTTGAGAAAGAAAGAATTAGACAAAACGTAATTTAGAAAGATGGGTCGAGGAGTGATCACCGCTAAACTGCCGGCTTGCTCAAGTAGCCTAGTCGGCTGGTAAAACACTGTCGCACTACGGAATAAAGAATAGAAGTCGACAAAATTGTGTGACAAATCTATGTTATCCCCGTAGTGGATATGTGTGTGTGATGGTTATCCTCTCGGGTTATTGTGACGACAAGTCTGGTATTTTAATCTCTCGGCTTGTGAGATTATTTTTATATAAAAAAATATGTCGACTTGCCAAAGAATAGTATATTGCATTTTGGATACCAAACCTTTTTTTTTAACATTTGATATCTAGATTTGGTGTTACTCGCAAACAGCTTATTACCATGGACATTTCCCATCCTTGCTTTTATGGAAATTTTGTTAAAAAATGTCAAAACTGATAGAAATTATAGAGAAAAAAAACTGGGATATAATTTACATTCTTTGCACAATAGGGGATATTGACAGGATATTCTTCACGATTCTTGCGTGCTCTGGTGTTCTTGCTTTTGATTTATGTATTCTTGGGCTTTGTTCATTCGGTATTCTAATGCCTTTGTTCCGTTAAATTTGCTTTGGGGTTCAATGACTTGAAAATTCAACACGTAAACTAGCCTCTCACTGATACTGCCAATATCTACTGAAATTCATGATGATTTACCAAATCATTCGTGAAGTTATGAATTTGGTTTTTCTTCGGTAGTGCTACAGCGTTTTACCAGCAGACCATGCTCCTTGAGATAGCCGGCAGTTTAGCAGCGAGCAGTCATTGACCCATCTTTTTAAATTACGTTTTGTCTTATTCTTTCTTCTTCAAGATTGTGGTCTTGGAGTTACATGTAGTAGTCTAACTGCATTGGGTTTTATTTGTATATTTATTATACTATAGGAAACGGGACAGAGAAAATGGGAGGCTTGGATACCCATAAACCGGTTTAACCCTAACGATAACTCTTGCTTGTGCCGGTACCAAGTCCGGCTATCCCGAGTTTCGACCGTTGTCTACTTTGTCTTTTGTTGTTTTTCTTGTGCGGTTCTCTAGTAGATTGTTGCATGTAATTTCCTGGCATTACAAGTGTTTACTGTTATCTTTACTATATTAATTAACCATAAAATATAGAGTAGCATGTTATCTAAATGTTAAAATACTTAATACTGAAATTATTGGGAATTTCGATTCTTAAAATTACCATGTCTCATCAATACAGATAAAATAAATTTGAAGACTAAAAAATATCAATACAGATAAAATAAATTTGAAGACTAAAAAATGTATTTAAATATGTAAGATAACAGTAAACCCAAACAATATAGTTACCATTGAAGGTTCTGATCAAATTGATTCTATATGTAGTTTTTGGTTGGTTTTGTAAAATTTATAGCGACAGCTTGCATACTGTTTACTTTTACACCGTTTGTGAAAATTGTTTTGCCATTGTACTGAGCCGGACTCAGCGAGCTTAACCTGGTTCGTTGGCCCAATTCAAAATAAAAACCCAGTGTGGATCAACTATTTTGATTAGCCGGTGAACAATTGGTAAAAACCTGAAAAATACAATAATTAACAACCATAAGTTATGTGTCCAAAATAGCGGGAGTTTAAAGTCCACTTAAGCTACCATAGTTATAAGTAAAATATCAACATATTTATATACACAATAATTTGCATAAATAAACACAAATATGACGTGTGTCTGTGTAATATCAAACATCGAGTTCCGGTATAGTCACGGAAGAATACAGTTGAATTGCTGTAATACACGGAATATGTGTTCCATAATTATATCTGGATGTATTTAAATGTCACTAATTGCTTGCCGTACATTCTATATTTATACGAATTATGCAACTGAATAACGGTTGTTTATCTTCCTCTTTTAGACGGAAATAATACATAAAAACTTTAAATACTTTGTTGAAGGTTGTAAATATAATTATAATCAACAGTTGTACGTTTCTGTGTGAGATGAACATTCCGTTTAAATCGATATTTATAGCAAATTATGCAATCAATTTGTAGAGCTGATATTTACAATAATCTGTTGTGTAGTTACGTTACATAAATTCATCTTCATCCAAATATAATGAAAATATAATGTAAGACTTACACTGTTATTGAACTAGGTATTCCAAGTTCCAAACTAATATCTGGACATTCATAGATCTACGTTTTGGCTACGATTGAGAAAGGTGGAAAAGGGAAACGGAACTGATTATTCAACATACACACGGTGCTTTCGGAATGTCTCAATGTTTGACATGACTATACATTAATTGTGACAATACAGCCATAATATGGTTCGATAATAGAAAAAGGAGAATATGGTTCGATAATAGAAAAAAGAGGAAGGTCTGATTTTTTTCCTTTTATTTGGTTGTTAAGTTTTTCTTTGCTTATGGATTTATGGATTAATTTATTATTTTGTTGGCCACTTGCAACATGTCTTATGGAAGGAAGCATTCAAATTCGTATAAAAAAGGAAATTTTAATTATCAAAAGATACTTATTTCCATCTATATTGACGCTTTGGTCAGGGCGCTCAGACCTGATAGCATAAAACACAAGGTTTGCACTCAAAATGAAAGATAATTGAACGCGCTTTCGAATACTCAAAGCTCGATGAAAATTCATTGAGAGTTGAAAGACAACAACTTCAAATGGTAAAGTTTACATTTGAAGGTTCTGATAAATTGATTCTATACGTATTTTGCGGTTGGTTTTGTTTAATTTATAGTGACAGCTTGCATATTTTTGACATTTACACTGTGTGAATAGAAAAGGGGGAAGGTCTGATTCAATTATTTTCATTGAATTCCGTTTTAAGGTTTTCTTTGTTTATGGGTTTATCTTTTTTTTTTAATTGGCCATTAATAAATTGTCTCATGCGAGGATGGGTTTAAGTTCATATGAAATAGGAAATTTTGATCACCAAAAGTACTGATTTTCATCTAAGCGCTCAGACCCAAATGCACGTTTGCTAACAAAATGAAAGATAATTGAACGCGCTTTCGAATGAGCTACATTTTACAAGAATTCGTTGAGAAATAAAGAAGTTATAAACGTTTGAAGTTCAGCAATTTTATTGGGTGAAAGTTTAACAGATTGCATTTTGATTTTATAATGTTTATTCTATTATCAAACGGAGTTTTTCCGATAGTTCACTAAGATTTTAGCGAGTACAATAACGTAAACTTCAGTGACAGTGCCATAATTACGGCAAATATGGACGTAAGATCATGCTACGATTAGCATGAACAGTTACTGCGGAAGATACAGTTGATTCGTTTAAAATTGTGTCCCCACTTCACTATTCAAGAATTGCTAAAATTTTAATTCCTGCAAAGTAACATAAAAATTAACTTCGATTGAGAATAGAATGCACTTTCTCAGAACAAAGTGCACAATGTTATAAATTGAAAGAGAAAATTAGCTTTAACAAAATTTGTCTACATGGCTGAATGGAAAACCAGTAACAATTTTAAAAGAAGGGCCTAAATCAAAGAAAAAAAAACGAAATAGAAAGCCCAAATCAGTTAGTGACAGATCTATAACCGGAGAATACTCCTTTTGTCTCAACATAAGTTTACAAATAAAAAAAATCGGGTTTCGGGAAAAAACCGAAAACATGACAGTCTGCTATATGACTTTTGTCTGACCTCAATTTCACGGTCCAATGAACATGTTAAGTTTTAATGCTAAAAGTATTTTCTCAGTAACTATTAGTGGTAGGTCAATGATATATGGGATGTGGGTTGGTCTTAAGTAGTACAACGGCAGTAGAATACCGAATGAACAAAGGCGTGAAATTTACAAAAATCGAAGTCCAAAGACACGGCCAAAACGAGAACACAGAAATCAATGACGTTAGACAGATACAAAGCACAGAAACAGAAATTACAACATTCAAAACAAAGGCACTGACAGTGTTAACTCCATTGAATTTTAGAGTGACATCAGGTGCTCCGGAAGGGTAAGCATGTCCTGCTCTGTTAACAGCACACTGTGAGTGATTCAATCCGGGAAAATGTCAAAGTCGGTAGTCAAATCCGGGAAGACGTGAATCTAGCTAAACTATCCACTTTCATTTGGGATACTGACACGTCAAATCTTTCAATGATGTTATGGTGACGGCCATAGAATTTCTTGAGGGATGAAATTAACATTTGGTGAACAAATACCTGACTAAGCAGCTTTTGGGCCAGTGTGTTTGCTCTGTTCAAAAAATCACTGTAGTACATGACAGTCTGTCATATGAATTTTGTCTTTGACCTCAATTTTACGGTCTGGTGTGTTAAGTTTTTGCGATTAGGTCATTTTCTCAGTAACAAAATGAGATGGGTCAATGGTATATGGTACGTAGGTTGGTCGTAGGTAGCACATGACAGCCTGTCATGTGGCTTTTGGCCTGAAACTTAATTTCACGGTCTAGTGAGCATGTTAAGTTTTTGTGATTAGGTCATTTTCCTAGTAACCATAAGTGGTAGGTGAATGATATTTGGTATATAAGTTGGTCTTGAGTACAACATGCCAATCTTACATGCGGTTTTTGCGTGTGACCTCAATTTTATGGTCAAATGAACAAATTAAGTTTTTGTGCATAGTTTAGTTTCTCAGTAGCTAAAAGTGGTTTGTCAATATTATATGGTATGTGGGCTGGTCTTAGGTAGCACATGAGTCTGTCATGTGGCTTTTGTCCTTGACCTCAATTTCACGGTCTAGTGAGCATTTAAGTTTTTGTGATTAGGTCAATGATATTTGGAATATGGGTTTGTTTTGAGTAGAACATGCCAGTCTGTGATATGGTTTTTGTCTATGACCTCAATTTTAAGGTCCAATGACCAAGTTTTTTGTGCTTAGTTTAGTTTCTCAGTAACTGTAAGTTGCAGGTCAATAATATTCGGTATATAGGTTGGTCTTTGGTAGTTCACGACAGTCTGTGCTGTATGCTTTTGTCTCTGACCTCAACTTCTCGGACCAGTGATCATGTTAAGTTTCCCAGTATCTATTAATGTAAGGTAAGTAATTTTTGGTATTTTTTGGTTTGTCTTAGGAGGAACACAACACCCTGCTATTTTGCTTAGCCCTTGACCTCATTTTCACGGTCTTGTGAACATGTCTGGTCTTTCAGTATCTAACAGTGGTAGGTAATTTGGTTTTGGGTAATACATAACAGTCTGCAATATTGTTTTTGTTAGTTTCCCTAATTTCACATTTTAGCAAACAAGTTTTCTGATTTAGTCAGTTTGAGTTTTCACATCAATTTTGCGACCAAGTAGGGATGGGCGAGACATCAACTTGGGTCCACACTTGTTATACATACATGTACTTGACGTCTTCTTAAATGTTATGGATAATACATGTACCAGATTTAAGACATGACTTGTTTGAAATTATTACACTTATTATGTTTTTTTTTCAAGACATAAAGGAACATTAATTTTTTGTTACACCTATCTACTTGTTCCTATTCAACTCAACCAATTTCAAAGAAATATGATGCCATTATCAACTGATTAAGTGTATTTACTGCTTTGATATTTGTGCAGCGTAATTCTGACATATGCATATATCATCTGTTGGTAAATTGCATTGTAATTTATTGTGAAGCTTTAGTTTATTTCAATTATTTATTGTGTAACCATATATCGTATTTTATGGCTATATTTATAACAGGAGACGTTAGAAATATAGACTTTACATACTTTATTAATATAGATAGACGAAAAAGTGTATAAAACGGTGATGGATGTCACAGGAAGAATTTTTGTTTTATTTTAAAGAACAATTAATTAATATGATCTAAATTAAAGCCAAAATCAGCTAAGAACAGAACTTTGCATGAGGAAGATACTCCTTAGTTTTCCACAAAATTTACAAAAAAATAAATATTGCAAGGTTCTAAATAGAATCGGCTTTCGGGTCAGTACTGTAGTACTAACCACTTGGCTGGGGAATACTGAAAAATACTCAGTTTTATTTAATTTGATCTTACCCTTCATAACATGTAAAGGATAAGAGCTACACCTAATCTAAAAAAATTGAGGGCTTATGACATGGGGAATTGAAAGAAACAAACCCATTAAAACCTCCATTAAAACCATACAAAAACTGAAACATTAAAAAAAATGAATGTTGAGTCCTTGGACCCCTTTATACTTCGGAAAAATCAAGAGCTATTTAAATTGTTGACACACTACTGAAACTTACCACAAAAGGAATCCAAAGAAAACCATCGAATCATGAAAAAAATAGAAAATTTCAGGAAATTTCCACATTTGCAATTTTCGCCCTGTTTGGCCCCTTTGCTCTTTTGAGGAAATGACCGCTATGCTAAATTTTCATAAGACTTAATTGCAAATAAAACTACATCAAAATTATATGTATTAAAATCTAATAAACAACAGTGCAATACCATAACACGACCTCACATTTTTTTCGGTCGTAATTACAAGCAAGTCAAATATAAACAACAAAAATCTTTTTATTTTTTTTAATATCTTTACACATTACTGTTGTTTTAATTTGGTTCTTAATCTTGAGCAAATAAAATGCAAAAAAATTGATGAGTTACATAATTTAAACATCATTACATAATATTAATGTACATTCATAATCCCTTTATTCACCGTATTTGTTGTAAAATGATGCAAAACAAATCATTTTCAAAGGGGGGGTGCTTACTGCGTTCAATCAAATACGATATCCATGTTTCATCTTAATGTGAGTTTTAATGTGTGATTTAGCAGAACAAAAAATCTGTATACTGTTATTCATTATTCTCTAATGTCTAGAAAATTTTAAAAAAAAATCGATGAGTTATTAAAACAATAACTAACATGTTTATAAATTTGCTCTCAGTTAGTGATTGATAAATCATGTAAATGTCTCGCTTCAGTTTCTATAAATAGTGCGACCGGATGTTAATGGAATGAACACCTGAATTATTGTCTAACATAAAGAGTTTTGCATTTTTGTGGTTAAAATTATTAAATTTATTGAAAATATGACATTTTTATCAAACCTTTTACATTCAACATTCTTTGCGATGAATATATATATATATATATATATATATATATATATATATATATAAATCAATATACTTTTAAGGTTAAGTCGTGGTGTAATTGAAATTTAGTATTTGTAATTTCAAATTCTTATAACTTGTAGGGAGGTACGAAGTTATATATTATCATAAGTTACCAAACAAAAGATACCTTTACAATCTGACTATTGAAAATGATCACTGAGACTATAAGGCATAAAAAAGATATGGCTGTTAAGTAAAATTCGAAAAAGTAATTGGTCTTTGAGAGTGTCAGGAAATTTACCAAACTTAGAATGAAAGATTTTTGCAATCTGACTATTGAAAATGATCACTGAGACTATAAGGCATAAAAAAGATATGGCTGTTATTAAAGTAAAATTCCAAAAAGTAATTGGTCTTTGAGAATCTCAGAAAATCTACCAAAATAAGAATCATTTTTTATGTACTCTGATTATTGAAAATGATCTACACTAATGTAATTAATTGAAAAAGATATGGTTGCTAGGTAGAATTCAACAAAATAATAGGTCTTAAATCGGTTTTCAACAAAATACAACCCATGCAATAGAAAGATAAAACAATGTATAACCAAGCATTAGCATTTGTTTGAACATAACGATGTTTGTAAAAAACATTTTTGCAAACAAACCATTCATTGCTTATAAAAAGCATAAAAATTTGGGGGACATATTGACCTCCTCGAAAATAAATATACACAATCCTAAATTAGTGTGTGTTGGAAAACATCGATTTGCGATATTTGATAAACATGTATCATGTTATCATTTAACTTAGATTAATATTGCACACAATCCTAACTAAGAATTTTAAGTCGGTTGTGGTTGATTTGAATGATGATAGAAAACATGGATGTTGGGTGTCAATTTTATTAATATACAATCCTAAATAAGAATTTTAAGTCGGTTGTGGTTGATTTGAATGATGATGGAAAACATGGATGTTGGGTGTCAATTTTATTAATATATAATTTTTCGAATAGGGGTCCATTAAGGGTTCATTTGAGGGGCTCAAATAGGGGTGAGGTCCTTCATGTTTACCCTATAGGAAAATGAAATTTTGATTTTTTTCCACCATTTTTTCACTGTATCTTGAAAACTAGTAGCTGTGACTCCATGAAACTTCATAGGAAAGATGTTTGTCATGTAAGAAAGGGTCCCATAGAATTAAAAATTTCAAAATTAGAACCGTTGTCATGGAAACCAACAAACTTTAAATTTTGAGAAAACGCATTTATTATTGATAATGGGTATTTTCATTACAGCTATATGTGTTATTTAGTTTATCAAGGGAACCCCTGCCCAGTTTTTTTTAAACAAGGTTTGAAATTCATTGTTTTGGATAATGGAGCATTTTGTTGCCATGGAAAACAAACAAAAAGCTACAATTTTCAAAAGTACCTTTGCCATGGAAACCATACAAAAAAATGGAATTTTGAGAAAACTTGTTTATTACTGATAATTGTATTTATTACATATATATGTATTATTTAGGTTATAAGGAGAACCCCTGCCCATTTTTTTAAAACAAGGTATGAAATTCATTGTTATGGATAATGGTGCATTTGGTTGCCATGGTTACCTAGCCAAAAAGCTATAATTTTGAGAAAAACGTGTTTCTTCTGTGTATTATGTTTTAATATCAACTATATGTATACAGTAAATTATAAGGGGAACCCCTGCTCAATTTATTTTTATTTAAGGGGGTTTTATTATGTCCAGAAATCCTATATGGAAGTTCGGTTGGGAGACTTTTGTGTTTCGCTTGCGAACACGGTTATAACTTGTTCTCCTTTCTTTCTTCTCGTCCGGATGAACTTGTCCGAACCAGATCTCAAAGACCATTTAAGGTCAATGAGAACTAAAGCATCATCAATTTTCAAAAATGCTGATGTGACCAGTTACTTGTCCTCCATTCATGACAACTATGTCGTCGTTCCTGCCGATAAGACCCCAAATAATATCATTTTTATTTGCAAAAATCATTATATAAATTGTTTAAAGAAAGAACTAGGCATTGATAATTCCAACGGCAATCCAACTTACGCAGCTACTACTCTGTCGAAGGAGGAGATATTACAGAACCATAAATCTGTTTTGCTTTCCTTTGGGATTTCCACCAAGGATGAAGACACAGATCTCCCCCCTTTGTACTGGGTACCTAAGTTACATAAATGCCCATGCAAAGAACGATACATCGCTGGATCTGCCAAATGCTCTACAAAACTTATATCTAAATTGCTAACCTCCATCTTGACAGCTGTTAAAGAAGGCCTTCAAAAATACTGTGATACTTGCTTTTCAAGAAGCGGTGTAAATGAAATGTGGATTTTGAAAAACTCCAAAGGTCTACTTGACATCTTAAACTCTAGATCATTATCACACTGTAACAGCTTTAAAACTTTCGACTTCTCCACACTTTACACTACTATTCCTCATGAACAACTAAAATCTCGGCTGAAAGGGTTAATTCATAGATGTTTCTCGCGTAGGAACGGTGAACGAAGATATAGGTACATTGTTGTAGGTAGAGAA
>MJUU01000248.1:96313-122736 GCA_002080025.1 Modiolus philippinarum | reverse complement strand
ACCAGTACCCTGGTCAAGATAACATTTGACTATTAAACCATTACGTAGCCAACCTTGTTACTGGTACAAATGTGTATCCGGTTTCAAGAAAAATAACCAGGCTCTTTAGAAATATGAGCATATCAGTAATGTTAATGTGTTATGCACATAAATTTCATGTTGCTTTAAAAGTTATGAATTCATTGAGGTATATTCTATATCCCTGATTAAACACAAGGTCTTATACCCCTCCCGCAAACAAAGTTCAGTCTGACTTTCCGTCTATCTGTCTGTCTCTCTGTCCGTCCACACATAGGGTACTAAATTTGTATAATCAACTCCCTTTACAGGTTTTTATCGAGAGACCCGAAATTTTGCAGGGTGTTGTTATGACAAGACATGTGCACCTCGTTATGACAAGACATGTGCACATCATATTCTGGTTATATTTTATTATTTTTCTGCATTTTACAGATAGTTGAACTCAGTCATTTTTTTTTTATAAAATTCTAAATACAGGGTACCCATTTTGTATAATCAACTTTTGTTACAGGTTTTCACAGAGGACCTCAAAACTTTGCATTGGACATGGGCACCTCATATTGTGGTTTCATTTCATGATTTTTTTTCTGGATTTTACAGATAGTTGAACTTAGTCATTTTGATAAAATCCTATAGATAGGGTACCCATTTTATGTAATAAATTCCTCTCAAAATTTGTACCTCATATTTTGGGAGAATTTAATATTTGTTTCTCGATTTTACAGATGGTTGAATTGATAGTCATTTTCCCGCTGTATTTTATGTGCAGGGTACACATGTTGTTTAATCAACTCCTCTCACCGTTTTTTTCATCAAGAGATCTGAAACTTTGCACAGTGTTTCTATATATATACATTGAACATGAACACCTTATATTTGGGTAGAATTTCATATTTTTTCGGATTTTACAGATAGTTGAACTTCATTAAAATAGTTACTCTCTGGTTGTATTTTATGTTCAGGGTAGACATTTTGTGTAATAAACGCCTCTCACAACCTTAAACCAATATATCTAAAACCTGGGAGATTGTTTCTATAGACGTTGAACATGTACACCTCATATTTTGGTTCCATTTTATAATTTTTGCAGATTTTACAGATAGAGGAGTTTAGTTTTTTTCTTACAGTATTCTTGTTGCAGGGTAAACAATTTGGGTAATCAACTTTTCTCTCAGTTTTAACCCAAAAGGTCTGAAACTTTGCAGAGTGTTTGCATTTAATAATTTTCCCGTTGTTAGGGATAGCTGAACACAAATAAGCTTTCGCTGGATATTTATAGTCCTATAAAGATCAATTCTTAGTTTGACTTTGCATATTCATCAACTACAGAAATTTCTGAAAAATAAGGATAATAACAAAATATCCTAACAGAATTGTCTGGAGAAGAAAAGATGAAGTAGGTGTATAACGACCAGAGAAATTGTAAACCGCAAATCAGTCAATACCGATAATACAGCTCACATTATTTAAGAAATAGTTCATGGCTTCCAGTGATTTGTTGGAGAAGCTCTGGGTAATTATTGTTAACGAATATAATGGGCACTTATATCTAAATGGAGTACAAAGCACTGACAAAAATGGAATTTTTTCGATTCCAGTATGAAATTTAGTGATCGAGTTGGACGTCTGTTGTTCAATGTGACAACATCTATTTCATAAGTTTAAGTTACATTTTGTGCCCCAAAAATAAGAATTCTTTGACGTCATTTTTTATGTTACTGTGAAAATACTAATGTTTGTGGGTTCCAATTTTCGTGGATTTCGTGGTACGTCAAAACCATGAAATTAAGTTCCATACGAAATGCACTTTTTCCCTAGAGTTTTGCTGCAGAAAATTCGAACCCACGAAATGGTGATTGTTATGAAAACTCCGAAAATTGGTGTCAACGAATAAAAGTACTTCCGCAGTATTTGATATTTACCTATGACTAGTCGTCATGGTGTTCATTGTTGCCATACTAAAATGAACATTTTATATTCTTTTAAGTTTTTAAAATTATTTTGTCATAATGAAAATCTCAAATTGTTAATGGTGAATAAAAGGATATGGAGTAAATGCACATGAGACAAAGTCTCTACAAATACACGGTAAAAAACAAGCAAAGGAACAACGCTTTTATTGTTGTTCTTCATCTTGAAGTCACCATGAGGCCTTCAACAATGAGCTTTGCTCATACCTCATAGTAAGTTCAAGACGGCCCCTAGCACCGAATTAAGCGGAATTCTTTGCTAATTGTCGAGCAACGCTACATCCATGTCTTTCTTGGTCATGGGTGCGGGATTGTCAACAAACATCAATTAAACTGGCAAAGTGCTCTTACAATCACTGCCATCCTTTGCCCGACAAAAGCACTAGTGTCTTAAGCTAGTGGATAACTACAACATATAGACAAACACAGGGCACTCATCAAGTCGAATGTAAGAAAACTTGGCGTTATAAAATAGTGAGATGTGGGCACTTAAAACAGGTGGTCTGGATTACATTTCGAAAATTACAAAAATAATTGCCAAAATTTGAAAGTATCAATAGTATATCCATATGAGAAATTCTCTCACGCACAAGTACACCATAACTGAAAAATATAGAGAGCATACATCTCTCGCACGGGGAATCGTTTTACGGACTCCACACTGCAGGAGAAACAAACTCCAGTCGTAAATGGTAAATAAAAGGATATGGAGTAAATGCACATGAGACAAAGTCTCTACAAATACATGGTAAAAAACAAGCAAAGGAACAACGCTTTTATTGTTGTTCTTCATCTTGAAGTCACCATGAGGCCTTCAACAATGAGCTTTGCTCATACCTCATAGTAAGTTCAAGACGGCCCCTAGGACCGGTTTAAGCGGTTTAAGTCTTAGAAAATGTACTATGCGCTCTATATTTCATTTATGGTGTAATTGCTTTTGATATATTTTCTTATACGGATACACTATCATACTTTCTTATACGGATACACTATCATACTTTCTTATACGGATTCACTATCATACTTTCAAAATTTGGCAATTTAATTTTTGTACTTTCCAAATATTATTCTGACCACCTGAATTATAGTGCACAAATTTATGATTTCATTATGCCAAGTTTTCTTGAAATTGTTCCGATCAGTGGCCTATGGTTGTTTTTATGTTGCAATTGTCTTCTATTGGGTTTTTGTCGGGCAACGCATGAGAGCGATTGTAAGAGCATTTTGACAGTTGTTCGACATCTAGCAATGAATTTCTTAGAAAATGTACTATGCGCTCTATATTTCATTTATGGTGTAATTGCTTTTGATATATTTATTTATACGGATACACTATCATACTTTCTTATACGGATACACTATCATACTTTCATATACGGATACACTATCATACTTTCTTATACGGATACACTTTCTTATACGGATACACTATCATACTTTCTTATACGGATACACTATCATACTTTCTTATACGGATACACTATCATACTTTCTTATACGGATTCACTATCATACTTTCAAAATTTGGCAATTTAATTTTTGTACTTTCCAAATATTATTCTGACCACCTGAATTATAGTGCACAAATTTATGATTTCATTATGCCAAGTTTTCTTGAAATTGTTCCGATCAGTGGCCTATGGTTGTTTTTATGTTGCAATTGTCTTCTATTGGGTTTTTGTCGGGCAACGCATGAGAGCGATTGTAAGAGCATTTTGACAGTTGTTCGACATCTAGCAATGAATTTCACTCAATCCAATGTTATTGGCCGTCTTTAACTTACTATGAGGAATGAGCAAGGCTCATTGTTGAAATCGGTGACTTCTAGATGAAGAATTACATTTATAAAAGAGTTGTTCCATAGCGCTGTTTCATGATGTATTTATAGAGATTTTGTCTCATGTTCATTGACTCTCACTGTATAATTTCATTGTTGAAGTAATTTTTTAAGAGGATTTATAAATGGGACGGCGTTTCGCATCGATATGAGTATGTTCATCTCTCATTTCTGTGCCATACAAGTTAGATGTCTTGGTTTCTTCGTGTTTCCGATTTTGAGATTATGATTCTAAGAATTGCCCTTTTCTGGATCTAACTATCATCGTTGACTCTGGTAAAATAAAAACTAAAATTTACGATAAAAGGGATGATTTTGATTTCAGTATTACTAATTTCCCTTTTCTTGACGGTGACGTTCCTCTAGCCCCATCCTACGGAGTTTATATTTCTCAACTGGTACGATTCGAACGCGTTTGTTCTACTCTTGACGACTTCAATGAACGTAACCTTACTATTACTTCAAAACTTTTGCAGCAAGGTTACAGATTTCATAAATTGTTAAATACATTTAAAAAGTTTTATCGAAGATATGAACATCTGACTTCTAAATATAATGTCACTCGCAAACAGCTTATTTCTAAGGGCATTTCCCATCCTCGATTTTACGGAAATGTTGTTAAAAAATGCCAGAAACTGATTAAAAATCCAGAAAAACTGGGACGTAACTTACATTTTTTACGCAATAGGGGATATCGACAGGATATTCTGCATGTGTCCGTTAAATTAGCTTTGGGATCCAGTGACCTGAGGATTTTACACACATAGTGGCCTCTCCCTGATACTGCCGATGTCTACTGAAATACATGACGATTCTTTACCAAACCCATTGGGAGTTTTGAATTTGATTTTCCTTCCGTAGTGCGACAGTGTTTTACCAGCGGACTAGGCTCCTTGAGCTAGCCGGCAGTTTAGCGGCGAGCACTCTTTGACCCATCTTTCAAAATTACGTTTTGTCCCCCCATTTTTCTTTTCTAGATTGTGGTCATGGAGTTAGTGGTCTACCTGTATGGGTTTTATTCGTATATTTATTCTACGATAGGTAAACGGGACAGAGAAAGGGGAGGTTTGGGTACCCATAAACTGGTTTAACCCTACCGCTGGCTTTTGCTAGTGCCGGTACCAGGTCCGGCTGTCCCGAGTTCCTATCGTTGTTTATGTTTGTCGTTTGTATTTTTATTGTGGTTTTTTTTCTTGTGCAGTTCCTATTTACTTTCTGGCATGTGGCTATGTTTTTCGGCCATTGTAGGTGTTTCCTGTTATCTTTTTTATTCCATTTTGTTATTTTGTTTGGGTAGTTTGTTATCATTTTCTTTGGGCTTTTTTTTTTGTTTTTCTTTTTTCTTGCTTTTTGAGCTGTCAGTTTTTGTTTACTTTGTCCATTCTGTTATGTATTTTGCTTTCTTTTCTGCTTTTCAAATCATTTTCATGTTTCTCAGAAATGAGATTGTAAAAAGCTTTAAGAATTAGGCCGATGTAGTTTTTTTTGTATATACAGTTTTAAATTAGCCTTGACTCTGACGCTTTCTGAAAAAGCGCTAAGTTATGGTTGCATACTTTAAAAATATTGAAAAATATTTTACTTTCTAAAAATTGAACTAGAAAGCTTTTTTAAAAACATTTAACAAAGAAACAAAAGGATGCAGATCAATTTCCTTCCCTTTTAACTAAGCACTTGTTTAATATACCCGATCTTTACCCAGTTATATTCGCGCTTCCGGTCTTTTAACTATCTTTTTAGTATCGTTGGATATAATTTTTTACCTTGTTTTCTATAAACACACCTGATACTGCAGTTAAACATGCTGTGAAATCCTATTAATGAATGCTTCATCACATTTTAAGTTACAGGATGTTTTATATGAAAGAAAACATTATGTAGGGTATTATAAAACAGGAGAGTGCACTTTTACTTGTATTTTTAGAACAGTAAAAATGTTGTTAAAATGCCCAACTGTAATGCAACCTTTCAGACTTCGTATGAAATCAAATTTGAAAATTCCGAATATTCATTTGGATGAAATAGCGCAACAAGAACCTACAAAGAAGTCAATGTAGTTTAAAACAAAATCAACATCTAATTTTGATCTTAATCTAACGAATTAGTCAGCTACGGTGGTTAGTGACAACAAAAGCATTATCCATTTTCCAAAATGCCGATGTTACCAGATACTTGTCTTCCATTCATGACAGATATGTTGTTTTATGGCAAAAAGGTTAATAATAACATCATTTTCATTTGTAAAAATCGTTACATTGATCGTTTAAAGAAAGAACTACGCATTGGTATATACCCAAGAAAATCAACCTACAAAGCTACATGTACTACTCTGTCGAAGAAGGAGATATTACAGAACCATAAATCTGTTTTGCTTTGTTTTTGGATTTCAACCAAAGATGAAGACTGATCCCCCCCCGTGCTTGGTACAAAAACTATACAAATGCCCATACAGACAATTGTACTTTGCTTGAACTTGAAATGTTCTACAAAACCCATTTCTAAGCTGTTTACAACTTTCTTGACAGCCGTAGAAGTCGCCATTTAAAAATAGTGTAATACTACCTTTTCAAGAAGTGGTGTAAATGACATGTTGATATTACAAAACTCTACAGATATGCTTGACATCTTTAAATCAGGATGATCATCAAACTATAACATAATTTAAACTTTTTTGACCTTTCCACAATCTCATGAACAGCTGAAATCTCAGCTTAAGGATGTAGTAATGTGAGGTTTTTGGAATTTGTAAAAGTCATTCGGATTTCTCTGATTTTATCCATTATTACTATGTAAAATATTTTGCCCCATTACAACAAATTTTCTAGTGTTCAAAGTCTTCAGAAGCTCATTTTAAGTCAGTAAGCAAGATTTTATTAGATTGTAGATTTTCCTTCCATGTGGAACAAATCAGTATTACGTCCATGCTATACTAAGGTAAAAGTCCAAGAGAGCCTTTCCCGCCATTTTTTAAAAAGTGAAATATCTCGAAAACAAGTCCAATAACCTATCATTATTTTTAGCTTATTTTATTCCTTTAACAATGCTCTTTCCATTTAGGGTATCAATTTAAAATCGTAGATTTATAAAATTTCACCTCACTACATCCTTAAAGCTTAGATGATTCTCCTGTAAGAACGATAAACGAAGACAAAAGTACCTTGTTAAGGCAAAGAACAAGCATACTGTGTGAAATGCGACCTAGAATCACAAAAAAAGAGGAAGAAATTAAAATAACAGAGTTTCTGACCAACAATACATTTGTCCAGTTTGGATGACTTCTTTTTCAATAAACTATCTGAATTCCAATGGGCACAAACTGTGTACCTCTTATAGTCGATCTGGGATGAATTAAATTGCAGGGCTTCTTCAAAATAAAGATGAAAAGTAAGTGAGAACCGAACCGTCAGTCTAAAAAGAACAATCCAAGGACAATGGCAACGTCGGAAAAACAAAAAACGAAGACATAACATGGGCATGACACAGAAAAGAAAATGAAGACAAAACTTGACCGTTATATAGATAATATTTTAGCATTAAACAATCCTTGCTTTGGCGATTTCCTTCATCACATCTAGAGATTTCCACGTCGGCCTCGTTTTTTGAACTGCATCTTGAAATTTACAACAGAGGTACACTACAAAATACGCGATGACCTCACTTTTGATCATTTCTTTAAAATGTCTACGACCTTTCAGTAGCAATTGCTGTTGAGCTGCTACCAGACACTACCGCAACGAAGTGGAGGTTTGGCGCGCCATAGAACCGGTTTAACCAACAATTTGTTTTGTAATGTCTGTACCAAGTGAGGACTATTGCGGTCGAGAAAGTTTCCAATGGTTTCCACCTACTTGGTCTTTTTGTCTTGCCTTACGGACTTTGGCTCTTGACAATTATGTTTGGTAATTTTGATATCACAACCATTTCCAATAGTCAATTTCCCTTTTATTTGTAGCAACATTCTAAAAGCGTCAGCATATGAAGTGAACATCTCCCTACTTATTTGCTACTCAAGGACCTGTGGTCGATGCTTGGTTGCTTACAAATAGGCAATATTACCCATAACTAGAAGTCATCACTACAGAAGTTGAACGGTCGACATCAGGCTCTTGTGGACCGCTATGGGTATCTGTTTCCTTGATGAAAACAGATCTTTCCCATTACAGCCAGCTAATGTTTGTTTTTTCTCTACCAGATTTGACTTTAAAACGAAGTTGACATGTTCAATACTATGGGTGTCTTATAAGAAGTAGAAGATGCTTTCTCTACCGTTGCACCTGATCTCACCAATGGTTTTTATTGGGTACGTGTTGTTCATCTGTATGTGTGTCTCAATTTTTCTTTTCTGTCGCGTACTCTTGAGGTGTCCGTGTTTCTTGGTGTTCCTGATGTTGCCGTTGTCTTGCTTGACAGTAACGAATCAACTGTGAAATGCACATTCCATAGGCTGGAGAGGTAGCTAAATTGCTGCTTAGAAAAGGAAAGTTGACAATTGGGAAGTTAAAAATTTGTCATATAGCTTAGATTTCAAACAATGTATATCAAAAGATCTAGGTACGAAGCTTTAGTAGGTGCATCAGCAATTTCTTTATTTTCAAGCTCATTGCGATATCTCTGATAAAACTATTTCTTAGATTTTTTTAATAGAGTACATCGTCTAAGTAGCGGAAGCTGAAATTAAAGGACTGGGTTAAATGTTTTTGCTCTCTTTGTGCAAGCCCTTGTAAAAACTTGGCCTCATACTAGTAAATGAAAAGGTCAACTAATTACATTCCTGCCAACTTCATATTCTGCTGTGGCGGGTCATGACCCACATTCAGGTATGTGGTGGCGGGTCATATCGCGCCCAGTCATCATGTACCTGTTCAAGAATTCTTTGCAATAGTTCTGTACCATTTATTACCATATATGAGGAGGAAAAGACTTCTGTCAATATATATCGTCAATGAATGCATGGGTTTCTGGGTTCAGTGGTATAAAACATTTTTACATTATTGCGTTTGAATAATGCGCAAACTTACCTTTTCTCAAGACAACCATGCTAAAATTGTCAACCCCCCCCCCCCCCCAGCATATATGCTTCCCCTCAATATCTGCTGGTACACTGTGATATTTACCTGATCTCTGGAGATCACTTGGGCAATCTCCAGTACAAAGTAGGACCGTATATAACAGCATTTGAGTCTAAACATTTATTTTCGCGTAGTTTGCTCTTATCCGTCGCTGAGTAAGTCATTGATTGACGATATATGCAAAATTGCTAATAAAATGCGGATACAGTCCTGCTCTTCACATGATTTAAGTACTAAATTTAATCTTTCATGTTAAATATCGAACATAACACCGTACTTTAATATTTTAAAACAAAATGGAATATTTCAGTTTTAGCTTTATAGAAACAGAATTTTATTAATAACATTTGATCATAATGGGTCAAAATTTAAAAAGAATAATGTGTATAAACATAAAAATGAATGATTTACGAGAAAATTATCTGCCATTAAAAAGATACATTACAAATATCATGTGTTTTGGTAAAAACATGTCAGTTATTGTACAATACATAAAAATTAAATTTAGATTTATGATTTGAACGGCTTCGTTTCACAAAGGTTTAAATTTTATATCTTTTTAATACTTCTCATTAGAATCATCGATAGTTGTTCAAACTCAAATTACAAAATACATTGCAGAACTTTAATACTTTGTAATGTTTGAACATCTTCATAAGTCAACAAGTTTGTCACGTTTTGAAGAGATTTCAAATTACTGTCAAATTTGACGGTGCAATTGAACTGGTAAAAACTGCATATGAAAATTTCTCTTGCCCACCTTGAATAGGTAAATATACAATTGTAACTTAAAAAAAAAGAATACTCAAAAGGTGAATGAGTGATCGCAAGGTTCGGGCAGCCATCTTCTGTTACACCAAGAGGACCAAAGCCTGAAGTGAAGTATGAACACTGTGTCAAAAACAAACATTGTAGCAATCAGTTGTGATCAGCTGTGAAATGTGGGTAATTGCAAAATTGCCAACAGAGGTACAAATAATAATTTTGATTTCATTAGCAGCTTCCCTCTAACTACAATTTGTACTAAGGTTAATTCCAATAGTGTTCACATAGCCAGATATCATGCGTCACATCATATAAAACGCTCAAAATTTATCGAAAAATTGAACACAATTCACAACACGTTTGTGTGATGTATTACAGAACTTACTAAAAAAATAAGTGAGAACCAAACCGTCAGTCTAAAACGATAATCCAAGGAAAATGACAACATCGGAAACACATTGACATGAGTACAGCACAGAACAGAAAAATGAAGACGCATACACATCATTGGCGGATCAAAAGTGGGGGGGGGGGTCCGGGGGTTGGACCCCCTTCCCTTCCTTTAAGACAGTCATGTATTTTTTTAATGAAAATCCAGGTGTTTTACAAAGAAATACTCCCAAAAATTTTCGGCGGAATTTCTTTTCAATTCTCGATTGGAACCCCCCTTTTCAATTTCCCTGGATCCGCGCCTGCACATTCAAAATTGAACAACACGCGTACGGACCCAATACAAAATCATGGATGAGATTAGGTGCACCGGTAGAGTAAGCATATACTGCTTCTTATAAGACATCCGTCATGTTAAACACGTCGAGTCGGTACTAAAGGGAAAACAAACTTAGATTTAGTTGTAAAGAGAAAGCATTTGTTGTCATCTTGGAAACAGATATCTCCTAGCTGTCCACAAGTTCATAATGTCGACCGTAAAACTTCTGAAGGGATGACATACCCTTGCTTAAGTCGCCTATTTGTAAGCCTATAAAGCTCCATAAAGTTAGTCTCTGTATCCATAACAACCTACGATTCAAACAAACTGTGACTTTTTTGCTATGATATTTTCTGTGAGCAAGCCGTTTCACATAAGGCCTGACCGATGTTCAGTCAGGTCAATTGAACAACAACTAAGTGTTTCTCACAGTAAAAAGGGGTAAAATACAAAAATATCGCTTACAGTTCTAACATAATGTATGATGAATTCGAAATACCATTTAGAATCACAAACGAGTTGCTTTGGTCGGAACTAAATTATCATGAAACAACGGCAGTAGAATACCGAAGGATCAAAGGGTCGAAATTCACAAAAATCGAAGTCCAAAGACAGGGCAAAAACGAGAACACAGAAAACAATGACGTTAGACACAAAAACAATGACGTCAGACAGACAAAAAGCACAGAACCAGAAACCACAACATTCAGAACAAAGGCACTCACAGTGTGACCTCCAGTGAAACTGAGAGTGACATCAGGTGCTCCGGAAGAGTAAGCATGTCCTGCTCTGTTAACAGCACCCGTCACACAGTAAGTGAGGAAAATATGTTTTTGAAAGATCTGTTAGGTAGCTGATTGGTAAATGTCATTTGAAATCATTTGTATTTTGTCAGAGTTTAAAAATTGACGAACTCCATTGCCTGATTGAACATACTTTGATCTTTATCATGATAATTACTGTAGGCCTTTATAAAAAACCATTTGGTCCGCTCTTCGGTTTCGACATTCAATACAATGAAACAGTTCCGGTTATCAACCCAACACGGTGAGTGTTGTTCAGGCTAAACACAGTTCATAACACTGTTCATATGATAGTAATTGGTCATTGTTTACTGTGACACTACACTAATTTCGTTAGAATTAAAATGTATTTGGTGATTTAGTCAACAGTACAAGAGTGCTTGTATCTCCATTTGATTGGAAAGTTCCAATCCAGGAAAGGATAACAACTTTTTGAAAAGGGCTATAAGTGATGAATTAATATCAAAAGATGACAATTTCTATAAGAATAAAATGACCAGCATTACGTAACCAGTACACAAACAAACAACTCTATTATTATTATTATTAGGGCCCGCATCAAGATGCGGGTGCCCCATAGTTTTTACTCCGTCCGTCCGTCTGTCCGTCAACAATTTTTTTGGTCGAAGTTTTCTGGGCTTTTACAGATGGGAATGATTTTTATATTTGGTCTGAAGCTTTATGATGACAAGTTTAACCGTGTTAGCAATTTTCAGGTTTGCCGTGCCACTACTTCCTGTTTGCCGATACTTTAACTTTTTATTATACCACTCTATGGATGAAAATTTTCGTCAAAGTTTTCTTGGCTTCTACAACTGGGAATAATTTGATATTTGGCCTAAAGCTTCATGATAATGAGTTGTATCGTGTAACTTTTTTCAGGTTTGCCATGCCACTACTTCCTGTTTGCCGATACTTTAACTTTTTATTGTACCACTCATGGATGAAAAATTTCGTCAAGTTTTCTTGCTTGGCTTCTACAACTGGGAATGATTTGATATTTGGTATAAAGCTTCATGATGATGAGTTGTATCGTGGAAGCTATTTTCAGGTTTGCCGTGCCACTACTTCGTGTTTGCCGATACTTTTTATTTTTTATTGTACCACTCTATGGATGAAAATTTTCGTCAAAGTTTTCCTGGCTTCTACAACTGGGAATGATTTGATATTTGATCTAAAGCTTTATGATGATAAGTTGTATTGTGTACACTATTTTCAGGTTTGCCATGGCACTACTTTCTGTTTGCCGATACTTTTTATTGTACCACTCTATGGATGAATATTTTCGTCAAAGTTTTCTTGGCCTCAACAACTGGGAATGATTTGATATTTGGTGTAAAGCTTCATGATGATGTGAGTTGTATCGTGTAAGCTATTTTCAGGTTTACCGTGCCACTACTTCCTGTTTGCCGATACTTTAACTTTTTATAATACCACTCTATGGATGAAAATTTTCGTCAACGTTTTCTTGGCCTCTACAACTGGAAATGGTTTTATATTTGGTGTAAAGCGTCATGATGATGAGTTGTATCGTGTAAGCTATTTTCAGGTTTGCCGTGCCACTACTTCCTGTTTGCCGATACTTTTTAACTTTTTATTGTACCACTCCATGGATGAAAATTTTCGTCAAAGTTTTCTTGGCCTCTACAACTGGAAATAATTTGATATTTGATCTAAAGCTTCATGATGATAAGTTGTATCGTGAAAGCGATTTTCAGGTTTGCCGTGCCACTACTTCCTGTTTGTCGATACTTTGAACTTTTTATCATACCACTATATTTATGAAAATTTCCGTCAAAGTTTTCTTGGCTTGTACAACTGGGATTGATTTCATATGTGCTCTAAAGCTTCACAATGATGAGTTTTGCCACTACTTCCTGTTTGCCGATACTTTTCACTTTTTATCATACCAATCTATGGATGAAAATTTCTGTCAAAGTTTTCTTGGCTTGTACAACTGGGACTTATTTGATATGTGCTCTAAAGCTTCACAATGATGAGTTGTGCAATGTAAGAGCTTTTCAGCTTTGTCATGCCACTACTTCCTGTTTACCAATACTATGATTATTTGCTACACCACTTTATAGATGAGTTGTACCCTGATACCGATTTTCAAGTTCAATATGTACAGAACAAGGATAAAATTCGTCTCTTGATATATCAACCACATACACTAAGACTTCGTTTGCTAGAAAAGAGAAACTTATTTGCAGGTGTTATATTTTAATTGTACATGTATATATGATTATGAAGCAACCAATTCATTTCACTGTGATTATAATATCTCGCCCACAATACAATTGCAGAAATAAAATAAATAAAAAGGAGTATTTCCCCAAAAAATCCCAAACAGAATGTTAATTTTAAAATATTTTCAAAAACAAATGTTGATAATTAATTGGTACAAAGGAAGTGACTTCTTATTGCGGGGCCCTCCTGCGTTCAGCAGTACCTCTAGTTTTATTTTCCATTTATTTATCCACTTTTTTACCTTTTCGGGGCCATTTAGGGCTTACTATACGGTGTGAGGTTCCTCACTGTGTTGAAGACCATATGGTGACCCCTAGATGTTTTGTTTTGGGTGGTTTTAACCTGGATATGGGATGTTGCCTCCTTGACATTTACTCCATTTCCTTTCTTTTCCATAGAATTATGTGTACGTTAAGAAAGGGACCCAAACAAATAAAAAAAACACACATATATAGATATTTATTAATTAAAATGAAATAACATCTATAACACTGGATTTTAATTACTGTTATTGTATTTTTTCCTTAACCTTGTAATTATAGGGTGTATTTTTTGTCCGTCCAGAACATGTCTGGAACGTCCTCCTTGCCCCTAGTCAATAAAGTGAGAAAAAAAAACAGTCAGCACAACAAATATGGTGGAGAGTTTCATGAATGGAAAGATGTTGTTCAACTAATCCGAAATCACTGAAATTACTAATTACACTCTCTGAAAATAAATAAACCTTAAGAGTGTTTGGTATTATTCCATGTCAAGGAAAATGAAAAAGTCTGAAAGTAAGCATGAATGTTTCCTAAATGACCTCCTTTTACTGCCTCCTACAAATATCAAGGCGTTTTATCAAATTCCAGAAATTTAAAGAAAGAAACGATTTTAAAAGTCAAAGAAAATTTTGCCAATGATTGTGAGTATTTTCACTTACCTTTATAGTCAAGTTTATGGAGATATCAAAAATCTTATTTCCTAATGCAAATTATAAGATATCAGTAAAAAGATTTCTGACCATTTAAAACTGTTGTCGATGTTCACATAAGTTTTAAAATGTGACTATTTGTGACTTTTTTTCATTCCAAGCTTTATTCTAAATCAATGGACGCCAATAATGCCCTGGTTCGCAAAGCAGAACCGCAGTCTCAAAGTATCTGAACAAACGACGCAATATTGGATTCTCTCTGCACTACCTAAAAAGATGGTGCAGGCAGCACAGTGTTCCGGATATTCTGGCACAGTGTTCTGGTGCACTTAATCGACTAGAACATGTCCAGAACGTTCTGGACAGACGAAAACAATACACCCATACATATATATACCATACAGAAATGCTTGAATGCTTAATTTTGTTTGGAATTTTGTTGGCTATAATCGATTGTAAGGAAATGGGAATCGCTCAAGGAATCTGTGGCTATACACTAAAAACACAGGAATTGTTATAACGGTAATATGTAAAGGTTGTCATGTGTTTAGAAGCACTGTTAATAACAAACATTGCACCATCAATGGTTAAAAAAGGAACAGAATCAACAAGAGAATAGCCATGATGGATCAAGTTTGCTAGTAGATGACATTTGCAAATAAATAGATGTCATTTTTTGTCATTTCCAAATAATTACTTAGAAGGTACATACACATTTTCTAGTGCCCTTACACGACTTTTATGGAGGAGTATTCTTTATCAAAAAAGAAAGAAGAGGGTTTTCATGTTTTCCTTTTTCTGTGTATACATGTGATTTTATGACAAGTGTTGAGTCATCAGACTTTATTTCAATATATAGACATTTTGAGATATTATACTGAAACCTGAAAATGGAAATTTACAAATTAATATCGAACAACCTTTGTACATATTCTTGTCATATAACGTCAAATAAATTCTGGCAATAGATAAGTGCGTCTGTAAATACAATCTTTACTATCAAATAAATCCGACACTAAATAAACATTGCTGCTAAGATTTTTGTTTGCCAGTTTTGACCAGGAAATCCTTAATATACGACATAAGAATTAATCTATCAACAAAAAGTAATAATTGTTTCATAGTATTATATCTTTAGAAGATAAGGCCTTAATGATTCACATGTAGGTAGATTCTTGGTATAAAGATATAAAACTGAAAGTATCTTTTTATACCCCCCACCCCACTTTGTAGTGGGCGATTTGTGATCATGGTGTCAGTTCGTCCGTTCGTTATTCCATTCGCCATAGGGGTACACACTTTGTGGCGACAAATCCTCCTAGACGACTAGATGAATTTCATCGAAACTTATACAGAATGGTCAGTGTATATTGTCATTGTGGCTATTGCCATTGTGCACCAACTACTAGTGTTTTACAATTTGAATTTGATTTAATATATTTTTTGTTTAAATTTTGGCCCGGAATCAAATGAAACAGGGATATATATTATGGTGCAGGCAGCACAGTGTTCCTGATGTTCTGGCACAGTATTATGTTTTGCGCACAGTTTTTCCAGTTTTTTTGTTTTTTGTTTTTTTTTGTTTAAATCTAATAATATGTTTCTTTAGAGCAGTCCGGTAGTTGAAGCATGGTTTGATACTCTAATCTGATACAAACGACAGAAATTTGTTTTTACCCTACCGGTAACAACACCAAGGATTGAAATATTTTCATAGTCTCTCTATCTCTTTGTCTCTCTCTATCTATCTCTTATGTGTAATTTATCCTTGGTCTTGGTATGTTGATCGGCACGAGCAGATTTGTTGAAGTTAATTTATAAAGCATTTTACCATTTTACTTAATTATCTCAAATTAATATGAAAACTTTATTCTGATTTCGTTTCATAAAAGCAATGTCTTTTATAAGATTATTTTTCAATCCAATATATTGTGTATAGTTTGATCACTGGTCTCATTTTTGTTCATGCAGTTAAATTAATTTTTATGTAATCCGCCAAAATTGCAAAAGTATATTTTTATTACTTATTGGAAAGACCCATAGCTCTGACCTTTTTCCATCAAAAGAACATTAATGCAAAACAAAATACGATGTATTAAGAAAATATTAATTAAGAAGTTTTTTAATAAACTATGCTGAAATCCGGTACCTTTGAGAACACATAATTTGTAATGACGTTATTTCCCTTGGTTCCTGGTAGTACCACGCAGATTTTAACTGTTGTTAGACAGAGTTCAATATATGTCAGTATTATGCACATTTAAATCACATATTTGATGGACATGTGATGTCAAGGTTCTCTTCATTCTTTATTTATAATGAAATGTGTCAAAAATTCATATAGTTGAGGCAATTGTTGTATTAAAATAATGTTGTATGGTATTGCAATCCACAGTCATCTATAAAGGTGATTGCTGTCAGTTAGCTGTTATATTAAAAGTCTAATATAAAGATGGCAAAAGTTTTTAAGGAGATTGAAAATTGTGCAGCTTACATGCGGAAAGAACTTTGAGACTCCCTCGAGACATAGACTGCTCTGTTTTCAGGCTGATTTGTACCGAACCTATGACTTGATGCTAAATTCGCAAACGGGATAATATTTTAGCAATTCCGCCCAAAAGAGAAATTAATGCAAAAATTGTACATAATTTGTTTAATGAAGGATAATTGGATTTTCACTTCTATCGTATTGATGAAATTATTCAAACGTCTTTTATTAATTAAGTCATTTCAAGGTGCAACATTGCATTTCAGTATTTAATTCAATAAATAACACGATATACTGTGAGAAATATTTTACGAAAGGATATGGAGTAAATGAACATGAGACCATAACACATATGTTAACTCCAACTACAATAATTTTAATGAGCTGTATGGCCATTTCGGAAATTAATTCCTCATCAGCAGCACTAGAACCCAAACAAAGGAAATCCATAATTTCAAAAAAATGTTTTAATGTATTAAACCAAACGAAATCCGAATAATCAGTAATATCAAATATAGCTAAGGACAAAATTACGATGGAGGGAGTTTAACCTTAGGATTTAGAATTTACATAAATTTAGATAATAGTAATTGAACAAAGTGTACATTAATTTCCTTCAATAAATTTGTTATGTTTGGAGATGGGGTAATTTCTTTTGTTTTGAGATGGGGTAGTTTGTTTTGTTTTGAGATGGGATAATTTGTTTTGTTTTGAGATGGGGTACAAATTCAGACGAGCTGTATATGTTACAGTAAATAAGCGTAATCAGGAACTGACTAAATCAGGAAATATTAGGTTTTACACGTAATTCCTGCAAAAAAAAAAATACACATATTCCCTGATCATAATAAAAAACAACTATGGATAAACAAAGATAAGGAATTTGAAGCAATACTCATATGTCAACTCGTGTTAATTAATTAACATTGAACATACATAAATATAGGTCAATACCAACTTTCAGCAAATGTAAAGAAACACCAGTTTTGATGTTGAAGAATCCACTTTTTACATGATAAACTAATATTACATCATGAGTTGCAAAAGACCTTTGATTCAAGACATTTGTACGACTTTGCTGTACCAAGTTACTCGATTCAATTCTACCCCTCTTTATGTTTGTGGCTGCTATTAAAACGCTATCACAAATGCCAACTGGTCGAAGAATAGGATTGCTCCTGACAACCATTCTATCTGCCTGATGATCCATAGCTTGTCCGTTTTGATGTCGTTAATTACCACTTATAATTGCTGATATTTATGCTGTTATGATCTCAAAGTTCTTTGGAGCGTGAAATAAAGGCCCGAGTGACCTAATATTGCCTGGATGCTGACTTAACATTCAAGGTGTATTAGAATACAAGCTTACATATTGGAAGTACGGAAAGATGTTATTTTGTTAAAATTTTCTGTCCAAGAGCCATAATTCAAGTAAAAATCAATTCAAAAGGTCAAAAGTCTTAATCTTAATATGTAGACCATAATGGTACTGCCATACAAATACATAGCTTAAAAAGCCTTTAGACAAACAGTTCCAAAAAGTCGATAGACATAATAACGGAAAAACAGACAATTCAAAAATATTATATTTATTCCATTGATGAAAATCATCAAAACACAGGCCACAGGAGTCAGAATTTGATCAAATAAGTGATTGCAATTGACAGATTGGCTCACTGCGAGCCCTTTTTACATGAATATAGGTAGATGCCTTTGGGGTTAGTGTTCAAAACAGTTAGGTTAATGTTAAAATATTTTTCTTAATTATTTTTAAAATCATCCCTTTTACAAAAAATATAAAAAATTAAAACTGACAGTTATTCAAAAACAGAAAATGAACATCAAATTTAAGAGTTAGGGAATATGTGTAATTTTGCAGAAAAAAATCGGGGATTACATGTAACTCCTGACATTTTTTAGGGATTACGTGTATTTACTTAGCCAGTTAGGAATTACAAGAAATCCCTAATTTTTAGGAATTACACGAAATCCGTAAGGGATTACGCTTATTTACTGTAACATATATACGGGGTTTAAATTTACCGAAATACGATTCATTCCCAATGTTATTTGTGCTTCAACACAATAATCATACAGGTCCCTTTCATTTAAATCTGTTTCAGCCAATATCAAAGGGTTGTATTTAATGTCACGCAATATTTTCTACATTTTTTTTATTTTGTTTACATTAGTTTTCAGTTTGTTAGATTTCATTGCAATTAGTGGCTGGTGAAAAGAAATCGAAAGACGGGATGTCAACACAAATATTTTAATTAAACGACAAAAAAATGACTATTTGTAAATTACTAAACTTTCTGGTCTGTTCCTGTGACATTCCTTTAACTCTTTGTTCCGAGAATAACGTCCACTGTGGAGTTTGAATTTATTTTTATAAAAATTGCAATTAAGCGATTAAAAATTTCGTGGATTACACAATTTTTTTAATGAAAATAATAAAGTGATAATTACCGCGAAGTTGCTGATCCTCCAAATATATACTTTCAGAAATACTTCGGAGATTTAGGTATATATTTTTTTTTAGAAAATCATTGTAATTTTTTATGTTTACAAGCAGTTCCGTTATTCGGTAATATATTATAAGGTATAAATCTGCAATTGCAATGATGTTCTGTTTACTTTGTTGCACCAAATATGACGTCATGTGTGACAAAACAGCGTTGTAGTATAAGAAGTCAAACCTCTGATGTCTTTTGAAGGTTTGTTATTTTAACATCGTATTTGTTAAAAAATAGTATAATATTATAAAACATAATGCATTTTACGATTACATGACCGTGTTATTTTTTAATTGAAAATGTAGTGTTTATATTACAAGTAAAATCGTTGTTTGAAGATCGTGATATTCTGACCTTGTACAGATACATCTATTGAAAAATGTAAATATTAAATATTTGATAAAAACTTGCCATGATTTTCAATATTTTTTAAATTCTATTAAATCGATAAGATGTTTTGATAACGTATATATTGAGAATATATATATATTTTTAAATATTTTTTCCGGAATGATTACTACGTACGGGAGTTACGTAAAGACACAGAGAATAAAAAGAGGCGTGTAATGTGGAATTTCAGTCAAACACATATCTTGATTCAACCCATTCTATTATTTCAGATTATAAAAGAAATGTAGGAACCAATCTTAATACAAGAAACAATGTTTGATGCTCTCACGTGAATTCATGCAAGACTATATAATACATTGATGAACCGTTACCTGACTTTTCCTCTTAGTTTTTGAACAAAACAGCCTAAGCAGGATTTCAGAATGGTTTCGAAAGATTTCATAAAGATTTTAGCAATTCTATATTTAACCAAAGAAAGTCTGGTAAGTAATTTTTAAGGATTTTTTTTTCATCTCTCTGTACAATAATAAAAGGAAACTGACGATTTTATTAATGTATAGTTGAATCTGTACTTAAATACTTAGTGTAGTTAGCGTTTAACACAATTTTTGTTCAATAAAACCATAAATATATCGTGATAACTGTAATATATTTCATGAAATACTAGAAACATGTCATGAATAAGGTGACAAAGATCTTTTCTGGTATTAAAATATAGTTACTTTCTTGCCGTTGTTCAAGTTCAGTAAAATTTGTCAAAATTTGTTACGTTTGTAAAATTTGTAATTTTTCTTTGCTGCCTCAAGTGGCTTATGATATAACATAAGCTTATAAAGCTTTTAGATAATGATGTCTCATCTCAAGTTTTTTTTTCTTCATTAGGGCCCCGCCATGAAATGACTTCGCCCTATAGTAATCAGTCTGTCCGTCCGTCTGTCTGTCCGTTTGTCTGTCTGTCCCGCGTCTGTCTGTCTGTCCGTCAGCGTTTTCTATGTCGTACGATAACTCAAGATTGCCTGCACGGATTTTTATGATTTTTTTACTCAAAGTTGAACTTAACCAAAGGAAGCTCCCTTTCGATATTCGTTTTTGAGGAAAATCGGAAAATGATTTTTGGGAAAAAAAACTTTTGTTTTTATATGAAAAAGTGCATATTTTGAGAATTAACACTATGTCGTATGATAACTTGAGATTGCCTTCAGGGATTTTAATGGTTTTGATACTCAAGATTGAACTTGACCAAAGGAAGCCACTTTTCATTTTTGAGAAAAATCGGAAAATGGTTTTTGGGAAAAAAATTTTTTGTTTTTATATGAAAAAGTGCATATTTTGAGAATTAGCTCTATGTCGTATGATAACTTGAGATTGCCTTCAGGGATTTTAATGGTTTTGATACTCAAGATTGAACTTGACCAAAGTAAGCTCCCTTTCATTTTTGAAGAAAATCGGAAAAATGATTTTTGGGAAAAAAACTTTGTTTTTATATGAAAAAGTGCATATTTTGAGAATTAGCTCTATGTCGTATAATAGCTTGAAATGACCTTCACAGATTTTTATAAGTTTTATGCAGAGTGTTGAACTTGATCAAAAGAAGGCTCCTAATGATTTTTAGGAGATTAATAAAACATTTTGGGGAAAATGTTTTTCCCCAAATATTGTTTTATGATTCCCATGAAATTAAAAAAAAAAACAGGTTTTTGGGACATGCAAGGGGGCGGGGCCCTTTCTGACTTTGTCAGTGTTCTAGTTTAAATTTTGAATTCTTTGTTTACATTGTAACCTAAAGATTAAAAGTTTATACAACGAATACCAAGCCATTGTCACGGTCGGAAATAATTTCAGTTTTACCAACAATTTTTTTCTCGCTTGCTAATCGGTTTTATAGAAATGACCAGGCGCGTACTCTGATGGTGGACAGGAAAATAACTAGTATCGGTATGGAGTAGTTATGGAAAACCGGACTGCGAGCCATTGAAAACAAACTTGTATGAACAAAAGCCATACTTAATACGATACATTTCGATGAGGGTAGGAATGGGGGCATTCTGATGACGGTTAACAATAAAAACTTGGGCAAAATGACGTTAACGGTAATATCTATGTCAAAAGTAAAGGTAAGTTTTATTTAACGCCAGTGAACAGAACTTAACAATTAACATAAGCTCTATACGAGCTTTTAACCGACGGCGAGATTTTTCGACCTCTTGGCACTAATGGCTATCTCGCACGGTTGCCAGGACTTGTTAGGGAGGAAAGCCCGATATTCCATTTTGGAAAATCGGTGAAACTCTCGAGCTAGGGTAGGTACCTGGAACCAATGACACGTGTGAGGATCGAACCCTTACAGCGGTGTCAGGCCTCGTGATTTAAAGTCCAGCGCCTTAACCACTCGTCCACCCTGCTCCTTGTCTTTACGCTATATCTACAAAAATTTGTTTTGACGAATGACGATATTTTTTTTCTCCAAATAACGATAATGGTACAAAATTCAAGTTATTTCACAAATCACGCTAAATATATTTTTGACGATTTACGGTAAAATTTTGACCCGTTTGACGTTAACGATAGCTGAAAAGATGCGTTTGATGGTTAACGATAAAGGGCATTTATACCCTCTTAATTCGATCCGTTTAGAAAAACGAGCTGCCACTTGAGACAGCATGCAAAACTTAATATCCCGATGGTAATAAAATCCCATGTGTTTTTCCTGTTTTTTGTTTGTCAATTGATTAATTTGTCGTTGTTCTGATCTAGCTGAAATGTTTTACACTGTACATTACATACCAATTGGTCTTGAAGAACTTTTCCCTCCTCGGCCAATTCCTGGTGTAATTATAATTTCAAAACTGTAACATCATTTAAAATGTTTGTCCATCAAATATTACTAATCAACAAAAATCAATCAATAAAGTTTTGATTTATTGTCTTCATCCGACTGGAATTATAGCTAAATTCTTAAATGTATATTTGTTTCACAGTATTTTCGAAACCAGTTTATATATAGGACACCACGGCATTAAAATCAATTTGGTGATTTTGATTACAGTCCCCGATGCTTTGCAAACAGTATTTAATACAAGCATTTAATACAGCATGATCTTTCTAAATGTTGCGCTAACATTTTCAAAAGCAACAAAACATTTAAAAAATCGTTGTGAATGTGTTTTTGATATATACTTACATTGTCGGCATTGATAGATAGTATTGTATGCTGCTGACTTCGCTGACCATTCCTATTACGGAAAGCTTGAACAGATCATATTGTCATATATTTACGGATGTTTGAAACGATTCAGGGGGATATATAAAATTGTTATGCGGGTTCATATCAGTCCGTCATAAGAACCTGTAAAGAAGAAAACAAATGGCCCAAAGTTTTAATACCAAATAAAGATTATATTGATCCATCTTTGTTATGAAGGATGTTCACTCCTGATGTTTATATCAATGATTTCTTGAAACCTATTTATAAATTGATTAATTGACTAAAGTTAGACTGGAAATTGATTTCTCTGGAATTACCCTTGATTTAAATTAGGACTATTTTTTGTCTAAATGTTAAAAATGGATAACAGGAAACACCTACAATGGCTGAAAATTATAATTGCATGCAACAATTTGCAAGGGAACTACACAAGAAAAACACGTATAAGACAAAAGACAAACGTAGACAACGATAGGAACTCGGGACAGCCGGACTTTGTACCGGCACTAGCAAAAGCCAGCGGTAGGGTTAAACCGATTTATGGGCACCCAAACCTTCCCTATATCTGTCCCGTTTCTTTATAGTATAACAACATAGGAATAAAACCCAAAAAGCTAAAAGCTATAAAGTTATATAAAGAATGTTATGAAAACTTGTCAAGTGTCTGAATTTGACCTAAAGAAGACATTCATGAAATAAAAAGCGGGATGTCGTGTGTAAAATTCTTACAGCCATTGAACTGGAGAAAACCACAGGAGTTCCAAAATCTGACACAAATTCAGAAATGTGATGCGTTAGCCACCTTATTGTGTATTTGTATAAGTAGTTTTAGTCGAAATTCTGCAACAAAAATAATCACGTACTGAGGGATGCTGTTCTTCAATTTTTAACAATATTTCCCTACCTTTGTACCATCCAAAAGTATAGTTGTAAAGTAGAAAGATAGGATACTTTCTAGTTTCATGATCCATATTCGATATGGTTCGGAATGAATTTGTAGAATAGGCCGAATTGTTGTCATATTTCTCTACTATTATTTTCACATCTATTCGACAATAATTTTAGTATATAAGATATGTGTTACACCAATGCATGAGGCATAGAAATAGCCCTGACAAAATAACTTTTCGGAATTCGGATTCTCTTTTTAAAGGTGTTGAAGACTGGGTAACTCCCTTGTATAAGAATAATATATATTACGACACGAAACATCTGAGATTATTTAGGATGTACATAAATTATGAATATACATGAGAAATGTACGCTCCCTATACATTTCAGTTATAGTGTATATGTATGTACTTGTGTTTGGGAGAAATTGTCATATGAACAGAAAAGAACACGGAACAGAAGTTCTGTCCTAAAATCTGTTCCAAAAGGATAAAATATTTATACTATAACTAATCCGCGATTCTGATTATCGCAAAATATTCAACGAATGATCGAATAACGGAGTAATTCACGAATGCGCGCAGCGCATGAGTGAATTACAGCGTTTTTCGATCGTGAGTTGAATATTTTCGATAATCAGAATCTAGGATTAGTTATTGTTTTTATTATATAGATCTTCTTCTCTTAAATTTAGTGGTTTATTTTAAGATTCATTGCACGAACTACGTTTTTGATGTTAATCCGCTGAGACGTTTACTTAACAACGACGTTGACAACGTCTATTGTGACGTCACTTCCTAGAGTGAAATTATGGAAAATAATTTCACAGTTAATTATCACTTTTATTTCACTGAGAAATTTCAATCTTTCACTGCAATCTATATAATATTGTGGAATAGTTTTGTGTTTTTCCTTTGAAGTAAAATGTACTATATATAAGATACAGTTGGATTTAGGAAAGGGGAGGAGCTTAAATGAATGTCACAAATGTACAATAACTGACTGTAACTCCAGTTATTGTACGCCTCTGGTACACTTTTGGACGTCAGAATATATTTTTAAAGGAAATAATTTCCGAAAACGAAACATTTTATTAAAAAAAATTAACATCAAATTTTTGTGAAAACATGTAATAAAAAATTGTGTCAGCTGAAAAAAAATAGAAAACAAACGCTGTCCAGATTTCATTCATTTTCATCTAATTTCGGTTGAAAAACGGCCAGCTTGCTCAACTTTACAACCAAATCCATTGTTCTTCAAGAAAGTCCTTTTCGCATATGCCCTTGCTTTTGAATTACCGCAATTACCCACATATAATGAGATACACGTATCTCGGTTGATATTTAGCGCCATTCTGGCTTCGAATCCATACTGAATTTATCCAACTAGTGCATGTGCATGTCAGTGTGGCACTACTCTCTCTCTATTTATTGAATACGTTGACGGTTCAGTTAGTTTATCCTTTTGTGTTCATATCTTTTTTTTTTATCTTTTTTTAATCTTGACTGAACTCTTCTGTCAGCCATGTTCAGGGCATAATCAATGTTTGTTTCCCTTGTTTTTTCCATTGTTTCAAATGTACAGAGAATACCCATATACCAGGTACTGGTTTACTGTTGAAAAAAACAGTTTATGTTCAATTCTGTATATTCGGCAATCTGTTTGCTAAATCAACGGAGAAGAATTATTTACTGCTTTCATTATTTGGAGTATTTCAATCTCACGACGGCATTTTAAATCTACCCTTCTTCTGTGTTGGAAAGCTCTAAAAATTCAACGTCCGTCCTTGTGTGATTCATTGTATGAACCACTGCATCTTAGAATAAAGTAACACCCAACGTGCTGAGAATTTCCCAAAATATCTTTACCTAACGACTTGCTGCTTTTTCATTGGACCATTCCACAAATCATTTACAGAACACGTGATTATCTGTATTAGGTTTACAATGAAGGGGCGTGGAAATCATCTCGTCCTGATGGACTCGATGATTTCAACGCCCCTTCATTGTAAATCTGATACAGATACACACTTGTTCTGTAAATATAACATATAGAATATCTTTTCCAAAGGAACAAATATTACAGTATTTGTTCCTAAAGGAATAAACGTTATATAACAAATGTTTCCAAAAGAAGAAATATAATGTCAATGTTTATAAAATTTCTTCCAAAGGAACTTCTGGAAGGTGGAAAAAATATACGTTGACAGATACACTATCATACTTTCACATTTTGACATTTTATATTTTTTGTAATTTCCAAATATTATTCTGACCACTTATTTATTGTGCCGACATCTCATGGTTTTATATACATGTTTACATGTTGTGATTGTCTTCTGCTTGGTCTTTTTGTCGGACAACGGATGACAGCGATTGTAAGAACACTTTACCAATTAATTTTATATTGACAATCCCTCATCAATGACATGAAAAAAATGGATACATCGAACAATGACTTCCGCTCAAACCGGCGCTACTGGCCGTCTTGAACTTACAATGAGGTATGACCAAAGCTCATTGTCGAAGGCTCATGGTGACTTCAAGATGAGAACAACAATAAAAGCGTTGTTCCATTGCTTGTTTTACAATATATTTGTATAGACTTTGTCTCATGTGCATTTACTCCATATCCC
>MJUU01000248.1:21448-77818 GCA_002080025.1 Modiolus philippinarum | reverse complement strand
CTGTTTTTGAGAGTTCACACTGTTAGTGCTTTAGTTTTTTGTGTTGTATATGTAGTGGTTGTATGTTTTGTGGGCATGTAGTGTCTTTGGTCTTCCGTCTTCTGGTGCCTTGTCTACGGACTTTGATTTATGTAATCTTGTGCTTTATTCCTTCGGTATTCTGTTGCCGTGTTTATTTATTTTTTATCGTTATTTCTTATTTTTTTCTCTCCTTTTCCGGCAATTCCTTATTCGTTTCAATTCCTGTTACGTAATACCTTTGTTGTTGGTCCTACTCCACGCTGCGTCCGTAACACTGACTACTTTTTCTTTTTTGTCATTCAAAGAAGCCGCTTCCACAAAGATAAAAAAAAAATACCAAAAATGATGACAATGGTTTACGCATGACAACTAGCGAGCAATTTCAATGTGGTATTGGATGATTTATATGTCGATGCAATGTGATAACATCCGATTGGTGATCTCCGACGATATATGTCGACTTGGGTAGTTGAATAGGTTACTACAGCGATTTTAGCCTCTCCTGTGGTTTTCCTACTTTGTGGTTTCTCAGTGAACTGTCTAGCATTTTCCTCTAGATATGATGTCATGTTATTGCTACATTAAGTAACAATTAAAGGTTATGCAGTAAATGTATTTACAGTTATTTCGGTTTTTAGTCATATCTTTCCTACGCTTCACATCATTTTGTGTCTTACATGTTATGTAAAGGTAGTCTTGTTATTAAACTTTAATATAAGCCATGATACAATTAATATTTATTTATAACAAATATCTTCAATATAAAAAATTGTGACTTTTTCATACAAACATGCAATATAGTTTAATGTACAATGTACAACAATACATTAGAAATAAATATTTCAGTAAAACAGTAATACGGCACAATATGGCACATCGTATATTATAAAAAAAAATTCAGAAGTATTTCATATTTGTTTTTTTACAACATGTATTAACAACCTTGATGCACATAAATGAATCTGTTTTGTCACGGCGTCTGAAATCTTGCACTAAATTTAACATTTATAATCCGTTTAATAGCTGACATAATCCAAAACAATCTTTAAACATCTGAACTCATTTTTTCGTTCAAATCTGTAAGCGTATTTGCTGCTTCATACTGTTCTGACCTAAAGAAGGACAAAAAAGAAATGTTATTACAAAAACAGGATAACAGAAAACACTTAAATGGCCAGGAACTACAATCACATGTCACAATTTACAAGCAAACTGCACACGAAAAACAATAATGAAAACAAGAGACAAACATAAATAACGATAGGAACTCGGGATAGCCGGACTTGGTACCGGCACTAGCAAAAGCCAGTGGTAGGGTTAAACCGGTTTATGGGTACCCAAACCTCCCCTTTCTCTATTCCGTTTCCCTATAGTATCATAAACATGCGAATAAAACCCAATAAAGGTAGACTACTAACTCAATGACCACTATCTTGGAACAGAAAAAGCATATGACAAAACGTAATTTTGAAAGAAGGGTCAAAGAGTGCTCGCAGCTAAACTGCCGGCTAGCTCAAGGAATCTAGTCTGCTGGTAAAACACTGTCGCACTACGGAAGAAAAACCAAACTGAAAACTCCCCGAAGGGTTTGGTAAAGTGTCTTCATGTATTTCAGTAGACATCGGCAGTATCAGTGAGAGGCCAGTATATATATAAAGTCTTCAGGCCACTAGAATCCAAAGCAAATTTTAACGGAATGGTTCAGAATATCTCGTCGATATCCACTATTATGTAAAGAATGTAAGTTACGTCTCAACATTTCCATAAAATCGAGGATGAGAAATGCCCTTTGTAATTATCTGTTTGCAAGTCACGTCATATCTAGATATCAAATGTTCATATCTTCTGTAAAACTTCTTAAAAGTATTTAATAATTTATGAAATCTGTAACCTTTTCAGTTCTAGTCCTCATTGTGTAAAACAACTTATGTCACTCATCTCCAACTGACACTATCTAGCATTCAATGAATATGTTACTGAGCTTTTCTTGTCATGTTTTTCAAACAAATGGGTTCGCTACTCAATTTAAAAATAAAAAGGATTTCAAATAAACGTAATTTTTTTGTTTGAAAATTATATAAGAGGTAATCTAACTGGAAAAATGATAGGTAGAAGATCTTTTTTTTGAGATATAAGTGATTGCAAATTTGGAGGGAAACTCTTTGAATTTTTCATTAAAGGTTAACCATAAAGGTGTATAAAATGAAATTATGGAAAATATAAGGGAGTCAATAGGTAAAAATTATAATGCTTTTAAATTGATAAAACTAGAAGATTGCGAAAATCTATATGAAATACCAAAACATGAGGAGCGAACCTCCTTAATTTATGAATGTTTTACATGATATGTAATATTCATACATGTATATAAGAAGAAATAGGTAACCTGCCGATAGACACTCACTCCTTACAAAGGGGTATCACATTCATTTTTTGTTCTTATAATTAAATTTACAATGACAGAGAGATTCTAAGATATCAATATCCTACGCTTTCTTGTACTTTTTAGTTCAACTGACTAATTAAAGGGTCAGTGTCCGCTATTATCATTACTTGGCGTCCTTCGCCCGTTCGTCGTTATTATTTATTTTTTTTTACAAATTTTGATAGTCTTCCCTACAATTAATCTTCAACAAAGATTGGTCATTTCGTTCTGATATAAAGCTAAGCAGTACGATCTGCTCGAATTATTACATGACATTGGACACTATGGAAATAAATGGAATCAAAATGGAATGAAATGCTGTTTTTAACTTTATAAACAAAGAATACTTATTTTATTCTAATCCGATCACAGATATGTCGGTAAGCAAGAAATAGTTTAACATTGTATTATTTGGGGAAAAAATGACTATCTCTTCTGAAACTACTACATCGTGCTTTGTAGATGTCTCACGTCCTTGTTTTGCCTTTCTTTTTATCTGTTACCGTTTTTGCCATGTCTTTGGACTACGATTTTTGTAGTCATCGCTTCCCTTGTTCCTTCGGTATTCTACTGCATTTGTTTTATGGAACTATGCTGTTTTGAAAAATGAATTTTTAGATCTTTTACAAACATGATAATTTCGTTCCGATTCATCAACACACATAGCCGGCAGCACGACACATATTTTTAACACTTGACCTTATTGAAAACTTACGATTTTCTAATCTAAAATAAAAAAAAAATACTTGGTTTCTTTACAACGACTGCTTTGATCGATAAGTAAACAAGAACACCTCTTGAGAAATCGTGAAGTTAACGTTATATAACATTTTGATCATTTCCTCTGAAACTATGAAATAAAATCTGTTGCGGCCTTATTCTTAAATTCTGTATATAAAATGAAAGAATATTGAATAAATGCACATGAATCAAAATCTCTACATATATATTTTAAAACAAGCTTTTATTGTTGTTCGTCATCATGGAGTAAAAATAGAATATCAAAGATAACAGGAAATACCTACAATGACAGAAAAACACAGTCACGAGCCACAATATACCAAGGAAATATACAAGAAATAACCACAAATAAAACTAAAACAAAAGGCAAACGTATACAACGATAGAAACTCCGGACAGCCGAACTTGAAGTCATCTTTAAGTCACAATGTATAACTAATGAGCTCAACAGCTAGGGATTAGTTATTAATCTAGGCATTTGTAAATAAGCATTACCTCGACGCAATTTGTTAAGTGAATATGTGCTTGATGCAGTCTCATCTTCTGATCAATATAATCAATTTAGGCTGACATAATTTGACAGTAATATTACGCATAGTTTAGATTTTCTTATTTACAATTGAATATATGTTTATAGATGTGACGAAGTACGTTAAAATGATATGTATGAAAAAAAAATCATTGAGAAAGAGAGAGCGCACAATTATTAAAGCAAATGGGTAATTACCCAACTGAAAACATGCAAGCGATAATAATTTTACAGTAAACATTACTTGAAAAATGGATAATACTGAACCAAAGTATATTCAAACTTTATTTAAACAATTCACACTTCATGTTCCTTTTCTTATTGTTGATTGGTTCAAATTATCATATAATTGCCCAGCTTTTTCTGTAATTTTGTAAATCGTCAATGCGTATTACATAAATAATCATCATGCCATTGAATGAGATGAAAAGGTTATAAGTACAAGCTGATTAAAACCAATACATCACCTAAATTTCGTCCTCAGTACAACAAAACCTAAGGATCGGAAAGCCACAATTTTCATAGTAATTATCATATATAACAATCGTTGTAACTATTACGTAGTGTCCAGAATACAGAGAATTTGTTGGTAGTGTCTTAATATGAAAACATTGCAAACATTGAAAACAGTAATATTTGTTACATAATTTATTTTTAATTCTATGGTATAATTTTTAAGTTGTTTAATAACGAAAGATAGGGGTAAACGTTTAATGTTAAACAAAAAGTAAATGAAATTTCAAATGATAAGCAAAAAAAACCCCTTTTTGACAGCTGATTATGTTTACATGCCTTTCATTGATAGTTTACTTTACAAAGTACTAATGTAAGATAATAGATTGAAAGAAGATACATGCTACACTTTCTTACCCTTTCTTCATACACATGCTACCTGTAATATAAAAATATTAATCATGAAATTATATAAACAATGAAGGAATAAGGAGCAGAAGAAAATGAGACAAAATACAAATGCATTGGAAAAACAAGCAATGGAACAATACTGTTATTGTTGTTCTTCATCTTGAAGTCACCATGAGGCCTTCAACAATGAGCTATGCTCATATCTCATAGTAAGATTCAGGTGGCCCATAGCACCGGTTTGAGCGGATTTCATTGCTACATGTCGTGCAACCTTACATCCATGTTTTTGACTTATAAAATCAACTGGCAAAGTGTTCTTACAATTATTGTCACCGATGCCCATCTATATACATGTATATGGATGCCCATCTATATACATGTATATGGAAACTTGTTATATCTAAATTTAAGAAATTTTGTTTAAATCTTAAGGAGTATTACCCTCTTATATTACACTGTCCTTAGCTGATTTTGGCTTTTTATATTAAGATCATATTGGTAATTTGATATCAATCAGCTTTTGCATATATTTTGGTAAATGGATTTTAAAATGTTTTGAGCTGATCTGCACTGAAGAGACACAAACAAACCAGTTCAAATAAGTATTGATGATTTCCATATATGAAAGAACTGTTCACTTAAATTACTATTCGAATAGTGGACAATAATCACATATGAAATATATATTGATCTCGAAAACACTAATTTTGAGTTTCAATTTTTCAAATAAGTAAAAGCAGCCATTTACACCTTACTGTTTTCACTTTTCAATATAAACAAAACCCCTCCCCCCAAAGTGCAACACCATTGATAAAAACATTTCAAAATCTAGATCTTCTTTAACATTTGATAAATTGAATCTACCTTTTTCAATATTCCCTAGGGTACTAATTAGAATATCGTTGTTGAAGGCCTTAAGATGACATCAAGATGAAGAAGAACAACAAAAGCGTTATTTTTTTGCATGGTTATACCATGTTTTCGTAGAGACTTTGTCTCATGTGCATTTTCTCACTATCTTTTCAGTGCTTATTTTCCACACGTCTCTCTGAACAGAATAACCGTTTCCAGTTTTGACATCCTTGGCAAAAGATAACTTTTGTTGAGAGGAAAAGATGCAAAGACCTCCTCTTTCAATTCTTTTTTACATGCTTATTTGGATGAATGAATCTGTCCGTTACTTTGATTAAAAGGTAATGCCAACAACGTTGATATATTGAGCGCCGCCTTTTCAGAAACAAACACTATATATTGTAAGTCCCTTCGTGCGAAGAAGTTCCAAAACATTGTGTAAAACGATTACACATGGAAGCATTGTGCTTCACATTCAAATGAAGTATGTGGTTGCTGACTGATTAAAGTTGTGTGAAAATAATTTTACAAATCTGCGATTTAATGAGGTCCAAAACTCACAAACAATTTTATTTTTCAGAACTGTAATAAAACAGCTATTTTCGTAAAAAGGACATGTTTATTGTTTCTTTACAACAATATACGTATAAACGAATTTAAATAATGATCAAATATCGATTAAAATAGTGGTTAAATATACATTGATTAAAATTAGGCTCGAACCTACCTCCGGATGCTTTGTTCCTATGTTTCCATGTTAGTACACATATTACAGCAACAATTAATAAGCTACCAATGCCGACAAAACCCAATGCGATTTTTACCGGTGTGCTCATCATCTCTTGCTTTATTGCTTCCTCCTCTTGAATATCTAAAAAACAGATGATTTCTCTGTTTTAATTATTTGCTGGTTGTAGCTAAATACTGTAGATAGTAGGTGTATATAATATAATTACAAAGCAAAGATAACAATTTCACCTAAACTGGTTGAAAATTACGATCTCACCTGCAAAAATCCACAACGGAACTGCACTGGAAAACACAAATAAAAGAAAAGAGACAAACGGTAACAAAGACAGGCACTTGGGATAGCCGGACTTCAAACCGGCACAAGCAAAAGCTAGCGGTAGGGTTAAACCGATTAATCGATACTCAAACCTCCCCTTTCTCAGTCCCGTTATAAGTACAAAAATGTTTAAATATTCAAGAGTAATAGCTTCTTACATGAGAGCAGATCAAAGATCTGGATATCTTTCAATATTGTATGAAATTCCGTCTTTTTCTCGAGTGGGGAGCAACAAAACGGAAAAATTAGACAAAGAATGTCTTACATGAGTGAAAGATAATCATGAGTGTAAGATAAGCTACACGCATATATTCCCTCCAGTTTTTTTTATATCATACACATGTAACAATATACACAGCTTACTCTACATGAATCGAAACGTATGTAATTAAAAGTACTTAATAGTATATTGACTACCTTAGAACGGCAAACTTTGAAATAAAACACATTATAAATACCTTAATCGTGAGGACCGAAATAACCCAGGACTCGGACGCGTGATCCATGCTTTTTGAAGTCATAAAAGGAAAGAAATTCACTAATGTCAACAATGGCGTTTCCACGGTGATTTGTTTGATTTTTGGATACTGCGGCATAGAAAGATAATCAAAACCAGTGACGAGGTCAAACAAAATAATCTCAGACACCCTCCGAGCAAGATGCGTCCGAGTATTTGAGATCTTACCCTTCGGTATCTGAGATTGTACTGTCCTGATGTTAGATTCTTGTTATCTTTGATTTTGGTCTAGTGTATGTAGCCATTTCTTCCGTGAAATACAATTTTCTATGCCCCACAACCTTAACTGCGGAAGCAAATTCACCATTCTTTTTAACATACTTTCCATTGTGACATCATACCATTGTTGATGTTTCGTCATTGATACTGCTATTGACTCATAAAAATCATCATTTACCGAGTGCGCGAGAGTTCGTCTTATTTCGGAAATGGACATTTAAGGAAGTATAAATATCTCTGAACATTTATTTTTTTTATTCCTGTTCACTTTGCCGTAAATAACGACAACGTTTATAACATGTGTTACTCGTCCCTCTTTAGTCTTTAAATGTAATAATTTAGCTGAACTTGACTAAATGGTTTTTTAAATTTAAATTGTAAAATTGCTAAATGTTGCAGTTTGGAAATTTGGGAAAGACGATAAAAAGCCACAAGTAACAAATGTAGGAAAGACGATACAAATCACGCATTCAATAAAATCGGATATCATGCATTTTCAAAATGAATTAGCTATCTGGAGTAAGAATCGACTTGTTTATTTTAGAAGCCCTATCAAGTCGCAAAGATAAGTTGCAGTAAGACTGAAAGCGTAATGAAAGATAACGAAATATTAGCAAATCATATTTACCACATAGATTACATGATGAGATGCAGTTATGTTCCATATATATGTTGTCGGTTATACATTTTCCAGCGAGTGAATCTGCCATACAGGTATCCATCAAATCTTGGCAAATACCTACATTAAATAGAATAAAAAATAATTTAAGGTAGATCGACACTGTTGTGCTGCGCAAATCAATCGCGCATTAGAAAAATAAAGAGTCGGAAACGGGGTAGATTTGATTTTTGGGCCGGAACAGTAATTTGACGGCTTTTCCTTTGTGACGTCATAATTGGATGACAGATGTGAAACGTCATATTTCGTTTACTTTGCCGCGAATTAACTCCCTTTTCCCGTAAATAATTTTTAATCCGGAATCTTTGTAAAATATCTCCGTTAAAAGCATGGTGACATATACATTTTTTTATTGTTACCAATAAATTACATCAGAAAATATTGTTTATTGTAACGCAGAGCGTTACAGATGTCCCCAAAACGAACATTGTTAATGTTTTCCACAGTTTCAGTGGCAACAGCAGCATCTATGAGATTTCTAAGACTAAGCATTAATTTCTACATGTCAGATAACTATCGGTAAAATCTCATCCAATTGAACCACTTTAAATTTTCCTGCCTTTTTCAATTTCCATGGCAATAGCATTAATCTTATATAAAAATTCAGAGGCTAAAAATCATTTCTACACATGTCAGGCAACCTTCCTGTAAAATTTCTTCCCGATTGGAGCATTTCAAATTTTCCTGCCTTTTTTCCTTTTCCATGGCAACGGTCGCCATTTTGAAAATGTAAAGACCAAAATCAATTCTATGCATGCTAGGCAACCTTCCTGTAAAATTTCATCCAATTCTGAGCACTTTGAATTTTCCCGCCTTTTTTTTCCGTTTCCATGGCAACGGCGGCCATTTTGAAAATTTTGAAAGGTTTCTGCACATCTACTCATGTAGGCCAACATTCCTGTGAAGTTTCATAAAGTTCGGGCCAATAGTTTCTGAGAAACGTGTCGGACAAGAATTGAGCGGAAGAAAGAAGAAGAAAAAAAAAAATAATAATAACTAGATTTGCAATTGCAAGCAATAGCTGATGTCGCCCCAGACGTCCAAGTCGATGATTCCATCTTGCTCGTAATGTCAAAATCTAATTAGAAATCAAGTTTTGTTAAAATCGGACAAAGTTTAAATTTTTTCGTATGTCAGTGGCTATCTTGAATATGGCGGACATTTCACAAATTTTTTTTGCATGAACCTTCCTCTCATCAAATTAAGCATTTATGCAAAATATCAACAAATTCTTCACTAGTTCCTGATATATTGGATCTTCAATATTTTAACGTAAAATGGCGGCCATTTTGGAAATGGCAGCCATTTTGTAAATTCTTGTTAGAGCATGCACATCTTCTCATGGTGGTTCAACTTTGTGCAAAGTATAAATGAATTCTGTCCAGGCATCTTTGAGAAAATGAACAAATCTGAAAATTTCATTAAAGGAAAAACACATCATAATTTCCTCCATTGAGACATCTTTTAATGCCTTTAGCCTCGACCCCTTTTCAGGGCTATAGGAGGAAGTACCTGAGGCTCTAAGATAAAAGTATGGGCTTATTGAACAAAATATATCTTGGGCAAAAAAAAACTGAGTATTTTTCGTGCGCGGTTGGAGACTAAAAACATATGTCAGGGGAGTCCCAGAGGGGATGTGCCCTCCTCTGTGCTGGGGGTTCGAAGGGGGCGTAAGCCCCCTCACCCGCAGGCAACCATGGGGACCATACATTGTCGCTAGATAGCCTAGCATATACCTCAAAAGGTTAATGACTTAGGGGTTGTAGTATGTACAGCAGAATTTTTTTTAAAAAATTGAAGCTTGATTTTGAAGAGCAAAGGTTATCTTGAAAATGAAGGCCATTTTGAATTCGAAAATTTCATGAAAGGTTAAACTCATCATAATTAAGCTTTTGACCAAATATGAAATTATTCAAACAAATGGCAACAAAGAAAATTCAGATTAAAATTTGTCAATCAGACAACACTGCGTATTTGTCGGCCATCTTGAAAATGGCGGCCATTTTGACATTTTATTTTTGGATAGATTTCATCCACTATTCATACTGAACGCTTCTATAGTAGGTTTTATGAACGTCCTTCCAGTGGTTTAAGAGATAATTGACGCCGAGTGTTTGAAGGTACATTTGTGGAATTTGGCAAAAAATCGTTTATTGGCAGCCATTTTGAAAATGACGGACATTTTGAAAAAAAAATTGTTCTATGCACATCTACTAATGGTGATCCAGGTTTGAGCCAAATATGAATTGATTCTGTCCAGGCATCTCTGAGAACTCGGCCGGACAAACTTTTTCAGACCAATAACAATATATCGTCCCGACTACGTCTGGGACGACATAATAAGAAACGGAGTAAACACAATATGTCTCCCAAACTTCGTTTGGGGGACATTACTATCTTATCACAAAAATACATAAAATTCTCATGGATAAAAAGTTCCTTTCTATTAAGCTAAAGATTATCTTTCCATATTTTCCCCGTGCATTCTTTGTAAATTTAGGTGAAAAAATTGCTAAAAATGAGCAAACTTTGATCTCCATTCTTGAAAAAGCAAGCATGGTGACCCGTAGTTTTTATTACAGATTTCGGTTAAGTAGGATATGTCCTTCAATTATGCCGACTTACAACAAAATCTCATGGATTTGAATATTACTGTCTATCTACCTTAATAACATTAGTTTTTATAGCTCTACAAGAATTTGATGGTACATGAAACCGAACATTATATCTGGCTTGTACATTAACGCTTTAGTCCAACAGCAAGTGTATGACTTAACTCTTGTCTCGTAACTTCCAGAGCAAAACTTAATACTTGGAGTCCAAAAAATTGAAATTATTCAAAATTATTCGTGGTGAAAACATATATTTACTCCATAACCTTTCGTAAAATAATTAATTTGAACATTAACGACGATTCTGAAGGGAATTTGATAATTACACTTACGATCACATCGAAGACCACCAAATCCCAGAGGACATTTACATCTGCAGCTTGATGGATCAAATGTTCCACCATTGTCACAACTATAATATTTACAGTAGGTGCAGTTTTCGCCAACAAATGGATATCTACAATCACATAAGCTTCCATATTGTCTTTCGTTACATATACATTCACATGTTGACTCATTGAACGGACTACCATTATGACAGAGATCACTATTGTTACATTTACTTTCACAAGAAACTCCTGCAAAACAAAAAAAATTAAACAGTACGCAAAAATGTTTTATTACGGGAAATTTTGTCAATCGTCGAAACATTACAGTGTCAAATTGTAGTGAAGCACCACCATACCATTCGTTGAACATATCATGGAAATCCCTCTGACCCGTTGAGCATATCCTGCATATTCTTCCGATCTCATTAAACATTTAATGCATACCCCCCTGATCCGTTCAGCATATAATTAATGAATATCCTATGGGATTCTGATGATACTCAAAAAATGTCTCCAATTAAACACTAGTAGTGCTTAATACTTGTTTTGTTTTGTATTTTGGATCAATTTTGTCAAAGTTTCCGCCCTTTTGTGATTTCTGCTCCGAAATATTTGATTTCACTTTCAGTATTATATGCAGATATTCTTCAGAAACAGACTTTAAATGTGTTATGACAACTGATAGCTGGAGATGAATATCACCAATTAAACGATAAATGATTGTTTGAGAGAGGCTAATTGTGGAACAAAAAGCGGTTTAATATCGTAAAAGTGCTTTGACTGAAGACATTTTTTTTTCAACAATTTAATTGAATGGCAATTGATTTTTTTGTTATTTTGCTTTTATGATGTTGTTTTTAAAATGGAAGTACTTATTAGAAAAGAACTTATAAATTATTTGTTGCACCTTTGTGAAAAAAAATTTTTATCAGGACATTTATTGTAAATTATGAATAATGAAGATAAATCAATACATTCGTTCACAACGTACCGTAAAAGTCAGGTAAACATTCACATGTACAAGTATTTTCATTCCATGTTCCATTATTTTCACAGATGCCTGAACAAGGTAATTCTGGAAAAAACGATGATAGAATAACCACGAATTTCTTGTACAAGCACTCGCTTGTCAATCTTTGTAAAAAACAAACATTAACCAACACTATAATGGTATTAAATATCAATCTTAATTCGTCAAATTTTTGCTAATCAGGTTTTCAAAACTTTGGGCATCTTTTCTTGCCTTTGAATTATTGTTTGCATATTTCTGATAACAAACTAACTCGCCCTGTTATGGTACTACCGGTTATTGATTTAAATGTTACCTTTTCTTCTTCGGTATCCTTTTTCAATTGTTGGACATATTTTGGAACAATAACATCTACATTATTCAAAACTTATGTGTTGTTTGCAATATCGATTAACTAATATCACACCACATCATTGGCAGTTTGCACATACGTTAGAGATATGTAAATTGTGCTCCTAACAAAAAGTTTAATATATATCGCCGAATAAATGTTGAAAGGAAGATACTGTCACTAAAACCCGTTTATTAGGTTGTTACCTTTAACTGGCCATTTTGATAACGCTACAATTTTTTGCATCATGTCTACTCTTTGGATTCAGTTTTCAAAACGTAAAATATTTAATACAGGAGTTTGTCTTTTATTGTAGTGTGGAGTTGGTAAAACAGTTCCCCGTGGTAGAGATGTATGCTCTTTATTTTTCTTAGATATGGTGTACTTGTACATGAGATAATATCTCATGTGTACACTTTGTCCAATTACTATTATCTAAATTTATGTAAATTCTAAAACCTAAGGATTAACTCCGTCCATCATAGTTTTGTCCTAACCTATTTTTGATATTACTGATTATTCGGATTTTGNTTGGTTTTATGCATTTTAAACATTTTTTGAAATTATGGATTTCCTTTGTTTGGATTCTAGTGCTGCTGTTGAGGAATTAATTTCCGAAATGGCCATACAGCTCATTAAAATTATTGCAGTTGGAGTTAACATATGTGCTATGGTCTCATGTTCATTTAATCCATATCCTTTCGTAAAATATTACATATGGAGACCCATCTAGATACATCTAAACAAAGTTGTGTTAATGAAATGTTATAGCAGGGAGTTTATAAGCTAACAAAACACAAATACTCATTAGTGCTACTTAAAACACCTAAACAAAAGACATATTTACCACAAAGTTCGCAGGAAAGCATACATTTTTGTTCCATATTTTTATTGTCAGAGGTACATTTTCCTGCAGCGGCACTTGCATTACATGTAGTCAATAAATCCTCACATATAGCTACAAAAATAAAACAAATATGTTCTCTGTTCAGTGAAAAAAAACAAATTTGATGCAAGGCGTTTGATTTTGTATGAAATTGTTTGTTATATCGATGTGCAAGGGAATGAAAGAAGTAAAACTCCTCTGATGTTGAATTTATGTCAAACTGAGTACATTATTTTATCATATTTATTTTCTCATGATCCATTTGGGCAGTGTTCTGAAAAATTGACAATCAATTTAAAACTTATTAAATTCTCTTGTGATTTTTTATTGTTTTTAAAGGTCAATATACTGTTTTCCTACAGATCGTTTATTTAAATAGATAATCTTTTTTTTCAATGGTTGCATAAATAAATGGGAATTTAAGATACTAATAATTTTTTACACACATTTACATTGAAGTCCTCTGAGAAATTTTACTCACATTTACATTGAAGTCCTCCAAGTCCAGGTGGACATTTACATCTACACGTGTCAGGATTGAAAGTGCCACCATTAAAACATGTGTAGTGTTTACATGTATTACAGTTGCCACCAATATAAGGATATTTGCATTTACAAAGGCTTCCATACTGTCTGTCATTACAAATACATTCACAGTTGGATTCGTTGACCATTGCGCCATTCTGACAGAGTAACGATCTTCTGCATTGACTTTCGCAATGAACTCCTTCAATGAGATAAAAAGTTAAATTTTTATTACATTTTAAAATTTCTTTGACATTATATTGCATATGTTTACATGTATAAGAATCAATACATTTGCTTAACTGCATGCATATATCGGAAATGGTGATATGCAAGCTTTTAATTTGAAAGCTTTGTTTCGTTTCTGTGTTTTTTGTACCAACACTCGATAGATTTATCCCCATTTTCTCCCTCAATTCCACACGAACCAGGAAACAGTATGATAATGTATGATAATATATGAAGAGCGATTTTAAGGATCAAGTTCGTCGGGGTAGATAGTGAATTTGTCCGAAAGATTTTTTTAACAATGTTCAAATTCAATGCGATACGTAATGGCTCAATTGAATTTGAATAATAAATAAAAAAAGCGACGCTTATAACCACACATAATTCGAAATTCATTCTTTAAGGTAAATAGACAATTCACTCATTATTTTCCAATGATGTATATCATGATTGTGTATTTCAATTACAATATACCCTCTCGTTCAAATCAATGTAGGATCATTATTGGATTGTAAAAGCAACTTTGTCATCGTTCTTATCGTTTTTCTTTACTTTGAAGTGTAGTTTTAGGAGAGCAATGGTACAAATAATATTTCTTACCAGAATACCCTTTCGGACATTTGCAAGCGCACATATCCTTACTCCAAGTGCCGCCATTTTCACAAGTTCCGGAGCACAAATTAACTGAAAAATACTTTATTATATTATATTATATAACATATAATGCAATTCTTCGTCTGCAACCAAAAGCAAAATTTAGATTTATCTGAGGGTTACATGCTGAGAAGAAACAAACATATCAAACGGTAATACGGCAGAACTAGTATACCAGCAAAATCTGTCGCAAAGACAAAAGCCTTGCCAGTATACGCAGGAACCCCATTTGACCAGAGACATCAACAATTCCCTTCGTTTTTGCGTCATTCTACATACCTTTATCCTTCAAGCATTGTATTTCCTCAAATTTTACAACAATGATAAAAAAGGGAAAAACGACACATTGCCTTTAATAATAATGTAGTGTCCGGTAGCAATTTCAGATCTTTAAGATTGAGTTGTAACAGGGATAATGCAATTCCTACAACTGAGTCAATAAATTTTAATTGGGCGCCACTTTCTTAAGATATGCAATACCTGTATTTTGATCCTATATATTTAAGATCCTATTGGTCACAAGTTCTCTATCAGCTTTTACGCGTATTTCGATTTATGGTTTTAGAAATGTCTTCAGTTGATCTACACTGAAGAGACATAAGTTGTCGATATGCACATATGCAGAAACAAAATTCAAAGTAACTTCGGTATTTTTTATATTACATATGGTAGAGGTTCCTATTGATTTCATTGGCTGAAACGGTCGCGTGATTTTAAGAATATTCAGTGTATTTTAGCTTTGTTTCTTTTTTTATGTATATTGACGCTATGTTTTTATTTAAAAAAAAGTACACTGGCGTTGCATATTGACGCTATGTTTCTATTTTTAGTACATTTACGTTATGTTTCTATCTATGCAGTCATATACTTAATTCAGATCCCGTTGAACATTTTAAATATATTGTTTTTCACAGAGAAAGCTCTTGTAAAATGTATATAAAAATTTGCAAGACGCTTTTCACATAATAGTGACTCAGGGGTTCATTTTTTTTCAAATGTCAAATTCAATAATGCTAGAGCTTGTATTTCGAGTAAAGTTCCGGCGTAATCACAAAGTCTGTCCCCATGAAAATGTAATGAATTACCATGAAAACCACATATGTAATATAACAATGATGGACTTTTTACTCTTGTCAATATGTTAAATATTGACCTGTTAGGAATACATTGACCTCGGACTTCGTCCTCGGTCAATATAAACCTAACAGGTCCATATATAACATATCGACTTCGTAAAAAGTCCATAATTGATAAATATTATAGGGTTATTGCATGAGTATTTGGAAATATTGTCCCTAGTAGAATTTTATATTGCATGAGCTTGCATTCGCAATACTGTAAATATTGTATATTCTACGACAAATAATATTATACAGTTACTGTCTTTTGTTGAGATAAATTTGCAGTGTTATTGACTTTTTGGAAAAAAGATATTCACCGAGTCGCTTGGCGAGGAGAATATCTATTTTCCAAAAGCCAATAACATTGCACATTTACCGAAACTAAAGACAGTAAATGTTTTATTCTATTATCCGATAAATACAAAATAATTCTACATTTATCATGTATTATACCATACACCTAGAAATTTTCTATGGGCGTCGAATTAAAGAGTATTTGGACATTGCATAAATAAATGAAATATATTCTTCTGAAAAAAAATATTTTGAGGATAAGTAAAAAATAAATATAATATAATTATCATATTTACTGTCAGAAATTCACAGATCCTAGCTAACACTGAATTTTCGACTTTTTGGCTTGAAGGAAGTGTACAGGTAGCTCATACTGATGGAACTATACGGTATTTGTTTGTAAAGGAAATTTGAGATCCAAAATTATATGAAGTGAATGAACTCAGTACTTGAAAAGTATTTGCTTGTACGAAGAATGTTTGATATGTTCTGCATGTTCTGTTATATATGCCTTTTTCAAAGAACGATCAGTGTTATTTGAAACCTTTTAGCGATAGGCCTACTAGCATTTGGTAATGAATAAGATTTTCTGAATTATTCTGCTGTCACCATGTAGTTTTTCTGACAAGGATGTTCGTTAAAAGAGTCAACTTCGTCATGTATCCTTTTCCGATTGTTCCACACAATGTGAAGAAGGGGGTGGATTGATATTTTTAGGTAACAAGCGAACGTTCTTTAAAAAAACTTTATTTGAAGTTTTTTTTTTCATCCTAAATAATCGATGATTTCTGTCTTTTAAATGAATGCTGGTTTTATTCCTTTTCACTCCTTGCATCTGTATAATGTGCGATGATTCTGCGCTTTGTGTTGTCGACATCCGTAGGAAGATTTTTTCCCAAAATACTGTGTTAACAGCTTTACCAGTGTTCTGCTGGCTTTTTACACATTTTAAGTGTCTTCCTCTTTCCATATTTGCACTTTTTTCCACTGATCAATATAAGCGAATCGTCTTTACTTTAGATGTAGCTATTCTGTTTCTTATGATGCCGATGACGTTGTCACGCGACAATGTCACGCGACAATGTAAGATAGCAATATGATTGGACAATTTAAAAACGGGATTTCCCTTTTTCTAAAAATATGTCGCACGTGACGTTTCCCGCGGTGAATATCCTTTTCATGGAGTGAATATCCTTTCTATCGAGTGAATATCCCTTTTTATTCATTTTAATGCCAATGCAACTTTACCATTAGTATTTATATATTATAGAATAATCCAAAATATTTATACAATAACCCTTTTTTATTGTAAAGCAGAGCTAAAATTTCTGATAATAAGGGGATCTTTGTTGTCGATGACATCATGGAAATATAGTCATATATGTACTAGAGCGATATGGAAATTTATTGTCCGCTTTCGTTTGGTTGATTTCTTAGGAAAATATTATGTTGGTATACAATAAATTTGATTACTTAATTAACAATACTTGATTACAAAAAAAATATCTCAAGTCAGATATCTACAGCAATATTTTGATACGTTGTTGCTATATTATGTTATTTAAGATAGGAAGCACGAATCTTTCGCTAAAATTATAAGTGTGGCGAAGTAGCTCACAACAAAATTATATACTGCTTATGCATTTTGGTTATATAAGAAAAAGCAAGAACCAACCACCAAAATCTGAAACGACTGAAATGTTGACTAAAATATTACTCAGAATACTGACCCTAAAGTACAATCACATACTGCAAATCACATGGAAAGATCTTGTAGGAGTTTTAGGTCTTGGATTTCTATACAATGTATGTATATTATATTTTGATAGTGAAATAGTCTGTGGTTTTATATAAAGATTTATATAAAGATGAAGAACAACAATAAAAGCGTTGTTCTATTTCTTATTATTACCATGTATTTGTAGAGACTTTGTCTCATTTGCATTTACTCCATATCCCTTCATTGTTAATTCTATATGCAAAAAGGAAATTTACAGTAACTTCGGTATTTTGTTATTTACAACCGGTATTGACAATTACAATGCCACTGAAATTAAGAATAGTGAAAATTTATAATAAAAAAGGAATACAATACATGTAAATATCTAAATACCGAAATTAATGTAAGGCTATTTAATTAAAATTAAATTTATAACAGTTTAATATCGAATGTATACTAAACAATTCAATTATCCCTTCGAACCAATATATATTTAAAAAAAATACAAAACATACTATCAAGAGGGGCAGCAAAAACGTAGTCAACTCCAGTATTATTTTTAGTTGTTCCAAAATTAAAGATCTGAAAATGTAAATGAAAAATCATATCATTGCTCAATTTGAAATAAATAAAATCAATAGATATTGAACTGTAGATTCACAAAGGTATTATCTATGACAATATCTTTTGATCGTAAGGGAGGAATACAAATGCATATCAAATAATAGCCATAATTAATATAAACAAAGTAAAAATGGTAAGGTAGGCCACAATTAAAAGGTCAAATTAAACAAAATATACAACTAAAAAAACAGTTAAAATAACCAAAATGGGTAAAAGGAAAGTGTGCCCAACGTTTCGGCTAGTACGGCCTTCTTCTAAAATCCAAACCCCTAGAGAAGCAAACCTGACCCCAGAGGAACAGACCGCGCTTCGGCACCTCAAAGCACGCACTAATATTGTTATCAAATCTGCAGACAAAGGAGGTGCCGTGGTCGCCTGGGATTCTCAGTGTTATGTCGCTGAAGGGGACTTTCAACTTTCGGATTCACATTTTTTACAAAAAAAAAACTTAAATCCAACAACACGAAAGATAATCAGAAATTCATTAAAAAATATTAAAACATCCATAGAAAAGCAGGATCTACCAGATGAAGCATATAAATTAGTTGTTTCTCAACCAAGGACATCACGTTTTTATATGCTTCCCAAAATACATAAATTGGAAAATCCTGGTAGACCGATAGTCTCAGCCTGTATTTTTCCTACTGAATATTTTTCTAGCTTTCTCCATGACGTGTTTGTTCCAATTGTGGAGAACCTACCAACATACATCAAGGACACAACTCATCCTCTCACTATTCTTGAGTTTTTTCCAGCCAGAAAATGCTAAATTCAGACTATTTACTATGGATGTCACTGCCCTCTACACTAGCATCCCCAACAATGATGCTATGGTAGCTTTAAGACACTTTTTAGACAGAAGACCAAATCCTTATGTAAAAACAGACATCATCCTTAGGCTTGCTGAGTTAGTCCTGACACTCAATACCTTTCAATATGATGGGGATTTTTACAGTCAGTCTGGTGGCGTCGCGATGGGAACCAAAATGGGTCCAAGCTTTGCCTGTTTATTTATCGGCTACCTTGAGGAAAAAATGTTCTCCGAATATATAGGACCCGTCCCAGAACTTTACAAAAGATACATTAATGATGTCTTTTGGGTGTCCTCAGACAGTGAAGATGAACTTGAGTCTTTCATTGACTATGTTTCCTATATCAAATACACTTTTAATATTGCCAAAGATAGTCTCTCTTTTCTCGACATTAATTGTTCCATAAAGGATGGGCAAATTTCCACCTCAGTGTTTTAAAAACCGACGGACGCCCACTGTTACTTAAATTATGGGTCTTGTTATCCTATGTCATGCAAAGATGCAATTCCAAAGTCACAATTTTTACGACTTCGTCGGATTTGTAGCGATGAGCAGGACTTCAAGACTCAATGTAACAGAATGAAATCCTACCTAAGCAAAGTTTTGGATCGAGCAATGATTTCAGTTTCCCGAGTTACCAGATATGAGGCTATTGAGAAGAGGGTGAGAAATACCGACGACCGTGTGCCGTTGGTTCTGACATACCACCCTCATAACGAAGCTACCAAAAACATTCGGATCAATAACTTTAAATCCATAGTTCTCAAGGACGAACGCATGTCAGCAGTTTTCCAGGATTCGCCTCCGATTGCGGCCTTCAGAAAAGGGAAGAGTCTAAAACAGCACCTTGTCACTGGCTCTTTCAAGAGTGCTACTCCTCAAATTCCCTGTGAATTCAAGGGCACTAGAAAATGTAAGCGATCTCGCTGTCTGTCTTGTAATTTCACTTGGGAAACAGATGACGTAGTAGGACCGGCTAACGTCTTCCAACTAAAAAATGGTTTCCCCTGCACTACTGAAAACGTAGTGTTTGCTGTTCGTTGCAAATTATGCCAGATGATCTATGTGGGCGAGACTTGTAGTAGATTGGGTGATCGCTTTGTCGAACATAAACAGAGCGTCATCAATGACAAAGATTGCCCCGTAGGTGAACACTTTCGGTGACCCAACCACAGCACACATGACATGCATGTAACTGTCCTTTTACAAACTAGTGCGGGTGATAAACAACGACAGTTCCTTGAACAAAACATTATCCATTTTCTGGGGATTGTTCGACCCTTTAGCATGAATGTTAAGAAACAGTCCATTTTATGATTTCACTTTATTTGAAATTACACGATTGCACAGTACAGTATACAAACGTTTTGTTTTTTTTTATTAAGTTCAAGATTAAGCATGATTTTTACAGGTGATATTCGTTACACGTTAGTCAGTAGTCTTCTCTTGTATCGTATCCTCTACAACTTCTTCCATTTTTCTGTCCCGGTTGCCCCTCGAAGAAGGCCGTACTGGCCGAAACGTTGGGCACACTTTCCTTTTACCCGTTTTGGTTATTTTATCTGTTTTTTAGTTGTATATTTTGTTTAATTCTACCTTTTTATTATAGCCCACCTTTTTATTATAGCCTACCTTACCATTTTATTTTGTTTATTTACATTAATTTGTGGCCATTGCACACCATATATTTTTATATTCTCTTATAATCAAAATAGTTTAATTCAAACATTTAAAACACAATATTATCAATAACTAGAGAGTTTGGTGCTTGCCCTATATCACTCCCTGAAAACGCTTTTGAATAACGGAGTGCTACAAACGGGAAAATAAATAATCAATCAATATCAATTCCAATGAAGTCTATAATAATGACTCAAAATTCTACCAGTTGTTTTCTTAGTTTAAGAAGTGATAATACATTAATTTTCAGCGAAGGATTCATTTGTAAACCACGCAGAGCGCTGGTTGCAGTGCTTGCTTTCATGTTATAACGAAATGAACAATACGTATGCAGCATCTTATGTTCATAATTCCAGTGATGTGTGATCATTTTCCTTCAGTAACTTAAAAGGAAATGACTCAAATATGTCTTTCCTTTAAGATTCTATGTTAGTTCGTTCTGGAGGCCATGTCTGTTGTCGGAACCGTTGTACAGTCCTTTATATAATTCCTGTAAGGATTTTGTTAATTAGCATGAGTTTCATAACATATGATTTATACGTTTTTACGGATCTCAACGAAATGAGAAACCTATGTATTTGAGCTTACATGAGTGTTGTTGACATTGCTGTAGTATTTCAGTGGAGGTGACCAAAATATGCCTTTTACGGGAAGGTCCAATGTTAAATTGAGTTCTGTGTAGGAGACTTTGTTTGTTGAAGCATCTGTTAGTGACCATCTATTTATTTGCTACAGCAGTTTCACAGCTAATGATAAAAATATGTGAAAAGTTGAAGGACGTAAAGTCATAGCAGTAGCTCATACTGACCCTTTGTGTGATGTGAGCTTAAAACAGATAAAAGGTTGCAATTAAAAACACCACAATTTAAATTCTTTGGCGTCATAGTAAGTACCAATCCTATATATGGATAATCTTGACATCCAAATTTTTTCGCAGCAGACAGTTTCGAAAGCTAGATACTTAACTACACTAAGTATTACTCAAATTTTAGAACAGGTTAGGCGTGGTTTAATTTTCTCGGTAGTTAGTTAAAAACAAATAGTCACCATATAATTTGCCCATGACCAATCAGGTCAATAAAATAGAGTAATATTATACCGACATATTCAGCGTTTGGAGTCATAATTTAAACATGGTTTCCTTTCAGTGTGTTTTTTTTTATGTATATAGCAATTTCTTTTATCAGGACTAATAAAATGTTCAAAATCTAAAGTGCAAACTTTTGTTTTACTTTTAATCACTGCTAATATTCGCTTTTGTCGGAAGTATTTAAGTAAGATCCTTCACAAATAAAAACAGACAATCAAATATCAAATTTTTTACAGTTCATAGTCGAACTAACAAGAATTGTCTATAATCAAGCACCAGATCTTCGTTTACAGTACAACACTGATGTAACGAATTGCTGACATAGAATAGATATTTTTATGCTATTTACGCGTCCAAAGCAACACATGAAGCTTTTCCAATGCTTTAACATTGCTATTGATTTTACTTGTGTGGAATTCATGTGTTCAGTTCCTTTTATATGGTTGGAATAAATTGCTTCTGTTTACATTTATGTCATGTCACATTATTTTTTAATCCAGTTACTGTTTATTTAAACTCCCCCCTATATGCTCGATTATTTAAATATATATGTATTTCATCAAAAAATAAACTACATTTGTGAGACAATCTTTTAATATGCATGCGTGTAAGCGTACTCGATATTCTTGCAATATATGTAACTGCGTACCTTTGCTATTACTGGTTTTGTTGTAGGCCCTTTTGCATGCATAATTTGGCCTACAAAATTAAAATGCCAAAATGTACCACCATAACTAACTGGATTGTCTTTCGTTTGGAATATCCTTGCTGGATTTGAATAGCCTTGACTACTCGCTATTATTGCTGTTCCTTCCTTTGTCCATACCTCTGACATAAAAACAAAAACAAATTTAATTTATCGCGGTATGATTACCACGAATGCTCTGCCAAGATAAATATATGAATTAAATTTATTTTACTGCATGGCTATCAATTACAAACCAGAAAATAGCAACAATAGCACATCCAGTTCTAATATGACACAGATTTTCAGTAAATTTAGATATTAAATAAAAACTATCCCAACTCTTGACACACTTAAAATCGTGGTACCAAATTGTTTGATATACATTTAATTATAACATGACGTGCTTAAAACGCTTTGAGGCCGCTACAGGTGTAAGAAAGTGATACACATATGTGCAATCAAGACAAAGAATCACTTTTTAATTTAGTCCGACAGCATACAGAGGATTTTGCCATTTTTGATGGCACAGGAAAAGACGATCATTCCCGGTGATGTCAGGTTCAAAGAACACAAATTTGTGGCTCTGATATACTGTTAACAGTTTTTTTATGTGACGAATTGGATATATTTAATTACTGGAAACAAAATATGACGACCGTAAAAGGAAACTAAAGGTCTTATCAATACAAAGAATGTTCCATTAATGTCCTATTAGAATAAAAATAATGCACGGAAACTCCAATCATCATTATTTTACACCGAACTGACCATTCATGTTAACACTCAGGAGTAAAATAATGCTAGATAAATGGTGTTAATAAGCTGGAATCTAGGTGAATTATTTCTTAAATTTATATCCAAAATAGAAATTGTTTAAAATGTTACAATAGTTATATTTTCAGTATTAGTTAATATGAATATGATATTATGATAACAGCATGACTATACCAAATTAGTGGTCAATGTGGACGGGTCGTCCACATTAACCCGTCCACATTATTACTATGCTGACTGTGTCAATAATTATCATTAAGCTACTGTAAATTTACATTCCATTTTTTCAAAAAGTTGCATAATGTCATAGAAATTTTGTAAAATAACTTTTTGACGGATCAGATTTCCCCCTGTTTGATTGACAATGGTGTAGCTACGTCTCCAAGTCATGTGCTAGACATAATACATGAACGTAGATATACTATTCCAAAAAATAATATACTACAACCAATGCAGTTTCTTACAGGAAGCATAAAACTTAGAGATAGTTATGAAAACAAAACATTACATGCAAGTGTACCTACATACCTATATAATACTTTTGATTATTATTCCAGGTAAATGACATTTCTATATCGTAGGCACCAACGGGTATTTTCATAAGTTCTTTTCTTCGCCCTGTAATAAAGTAATTTTCATAACTCTAATAGCTTTTATTATTACTTGGTTTCTTTAATAATATAAGGCAATGTTTAAGCAAAGATATATACAGAAAAACAAAAATAACTACCCCAGTCCAATAATTCTAGCTTTTGCTATATTGATAAAACGTATCCAGGGGCTTGTAATCGTTCAATTGGTCACATATAATATCAGTTTTAATTTACCTTTCAAATAGGATGGCTTTAAATTTTCCCAATAGAGTTCCATGTTAAAATATGTTCCCCTCTATTAGCCATCTCGGATGCATATCAACACCAAAGTCAGGATTGAAATATACCATCTTTAGTTTAAAAGTACTAAAGGGTTCTATAGCAAATATGTGCATGAATTTCCCAAAACTAAGGTCTCTACTGTACACCTCTTTAAACTACAAATTATGCCTCAGCAAGGATATTTAATAAGCACTTGATAAATGTAGGGTCATAAGTGCGATGTTTGGTTTAGATCTATTCATCGGCTCTAAAAAAAGAATATTTGGTATGTATTACCTATAAGATTAGTTAGCTGTATTTTAAATAAGCACATAATCAGCATCCAATAAGGGCAATTTAATGTATATTGGATGAAAATCATGATCATTCAGCTTTTTTTAGAAGATCTTTGCCTCCGTCTCCCTTTAGTCTTAGGTTAAACTAAGTTTAAAGGCTGCAGACATTTTGGATGAGGGATCGGTACTAAAATCATCACACTTGATCAGCATCTCATTACTTTAAATCAATTCAGTAGTTGTCTAGAGGATTCTCTTTATACACATTTTATAACCCAATTGCAGCCGATTTTGAATAAAGGATATGTTCACAAGCTTCAAAACTTGATCAGAGTGTTATCAGTCATTTTGATACCATGTAAGGTTTTAATTTATTTAGAGGTCATCTATAAGAGTTAGTTTTGCATTTAGTAAATTAAAATTCTAAGCTGGTTGCCTTCTTGAATTGGCGCTAAAACAATCAGAGAAGACCATCGACGCAAGTTTGGTTTTAATCAGTGCAGTGGTTCTCAAGAATGTCAGTCAGTTCAAAACTATGAAATGTTAAGATGGAGAAGACGTTGTGTGCAAACTGACGGCTTTAAATCACATGGAGCTGTGGTTCTGGTGAGCTTATAATCATTATTCAAGATATAAGGAATATAAACATAAGATTCACTTCACTGATATTTAATAGGGGTAAAAACAAAATTACCGGACAGGATTGTCAAGAGCCGAAAATTGAGAGGCAGTAAACCATCGGAAAAATTTTTGCCACAAAGGTGATGACTTGTACAGGCGTTTGAAAAGAAATAATGAGTTAAGCCTCCAATTTTAATGCAATAGTCAAAAATAATTAATTTTCCCAACATCGAGAGTAATATTCCAAATTCTCTTTACGTAGTTTACGTTTAACAGTAGATTCTTAGCGCGAGAGTTTGCACCAATGATTCAAACTTTCTCTTCCGGCATAGTTATCTCCGTGACCGCCTTATTAGTCAAGGCTTCAAAATGTTCGTCCCTTGCGATCATTAAAGAAGCTCTTTTATAGAAATAAGCACTTTGCGAGTAAATTTGACTCTGGGTTTCGGTCCGAAAAATGTGATTCAATATTCATGTTTTTCTCAGCACTGTCCTTGATCTTTCAATAGCAATTACTGTTCACAACAACCGACAGGAAAAAATGTGTTCAAGTACACAAATGAAACTTAATTGCTTGCTTGAGCATAACAAGAGACATTTTGATGATGAGCATAACATGTTTTGCAGGAAAGATTACTCGTTTGAGCATTACAAGCAGAAGATAATCTGATTTAAAAAAAAAGCTTTAAGTGCCAATAGTTAAATTATTCAAACCTTTTTGTGCCATCTCAACTCTCGTGTATTTCTATTCGTATTTTTTTTGTGGGCGTTTTCACATGTGTATGTAGTAATTAATGTTAGTAACCGTTGGTTATACTCACATTTACTTATGATATCTGTGTTGGTTCCCTTTCTTGTTAAACACGTGTCATTTTTGCCGTTACATACACCACATGTATCAAACATACCGTTATTTAGAGTATTGGCACAATCAAATCTCTACAAAAATATAATAACATAGTAAATCTAAACTGTTACAGTGATATTTCAATACATCATAATTAAGAAGAATGGTATAATCTAACCATGTATTTAACGGGACTTTTTCCCATGTACATTTACTCCATATCTCTTTCTTTGTTCATAATATATAGAAAGATTTGCAATAAAGTTCATGGCGATGTTGCATACCGAAAAAAGGTCAAATTGATAGCCTATTTGAATGGCAAACTAAGCGTTACTTAAAGAAAGTGCAAAAACAGCTGATTACAAAAGACAAGAGCCCTATTTAAAAAAGACACGAGACCAAATTTCTGTTTAATGATTTTGATTTATATGGACATTTCAAAATGATGTCAGTATGCAAATATTTATTTATCTTGTGAAATTTTCTATAATTATTCATCAATACACATGATATGTAACTCATATAATGCAATCATTTTAACTAATGTAAGGGCAATCTTGGAACTATAACTAATAAAACGACTGAATAATTTTAACCTTACTAATAACGCCTGTGTTCATTTTTCTTTTTTGTCCCGTTCTGATTTGGTGTCCTTGTATCTTGGTGTGTGTTTCCGATGTTGCCGTTGTCCATGGATTGTCCATGGATTGTTCATTATTTTGAATGACGGTTCGGTTATCATTTATTTTGTTAACACGAAAACATTTATAACATCATTAAAATGTAGTAGCATAGTTTCATAAAACTTATCGACAGGTAAGATATCAACAGTTTGCATTAAATTTCATTTTTTTTTAAAGTACTCCCATTCTCCAGCGATCAAACCTGAGCATAACTATAAAGAGATTAGCTGTAGTGTATAAGTAACCTCCTCACCTTACAATAACCTTCCAAACATGCCCAACGGAAACCAGGACGCCTCGAAAACATATTTTTGTCGGCATCGTCCAGACTTCCACTACAAGGTGTTCCATGTATCATTAACCCATATCTTGTAAAAGCAGGTGGTTTATAACCGTCAACAGGTGTACACTCTACTTCGCATATACCCCATCCTTTACACAATATAATTATAACAAATATTTACAGTATGTAAAAATAAAAAGATACTGTATTTTGGAACATATTGTGCATAGCATTACATGAGCTGATTCAACTCGATTTTACTCAACATCATGTACAGCGGCTCCGTGTATACAAACAAAAATATATTCAAGCACATAACATTGGTTCAGTCAGCAGATGAGACCACATAAACACCGTAGAGCGTTTATTAATTTTAAGAATCCCTTCCTGGTCAAAAGATGCTCGTTTTCTCTACAAATGTATTTATATTTTTTGTTCCTCTTTCGGTTTACTTATTTTGTTTAATTACTACATTTCATGCTGGGATATTGAACTCTTTTCGAGTAAAAAAACACTGAAAGTTAAAGGCACCATACCACTGAATACAATTTTCATAAAGATAAGGAACTGCACACATTTGGGTTGATTAACCCCTAATCAATCTGATCTTGATAAACACGGCAGTAGAATGCCGAAAGAACAAAGGAGTTGAATATACAATTAAAGAACTTTACTGAGCAAGCTCACATACCCCACTACCCTACATATCAGAAAATCCTGCATTATTGAACTCCAAAAGTACCCTATAAGCAATATCATATATAACATGACAAAGTTCATCAGTGTGTAATTTATGTCAAAAATAATCAAAAATCAAAATCCAAGAAGCATGTATATCTTTGATATATGTACAATCATTCTGCACAAGATCATTGAAGAGGTTTTAAAGAACAAAATACCGAAGTTACTGTCAATTTATTTTCTGCATATGCGTATTTCGACAACTTATGTCTCATCAGTGCAGATCAAACACAAAACATTTGGAAGTCCATTAACCAAAAAACATGTTAAAGCTGATAGAGAATAAATACCCATAAGAATCTAAATAGAAAGCCAAAATTCAGCTAAGGACAGAGCTATGCATGAGGGAGATAATCCTTAGTTTTAAACAAAATTTCGTAAAATTTAGATATTGCAATTTCAATACAATCGGTTTTCGGGTCAGCACCGAAGTACTGACTACTGAGTTGGTGAATACCCTCGGGGACTAACAGTCCACCAGCAGAGGCATCGGCCCAGTGGTAATAAAGAACAAAATACCGAAGTTACTGTCAATTTATTTTCTGCATATGCGCATTTCGAGGAATTGTGGTGACATTTAAAGGAATTGTGGTGACAAGATGATACTTTGATGTTTTAGCTGAAAATAGTCTGGTGTTTTCAGCTTGATAACCCTCTGAGTATCGCCCAAGTTGGCACTCCATGGCGGATAGGGAGCAAGGGAGTGGCCTTGATATAATTTTTGTCCAAAATACCGCTTAAGTGCACGCTAGGGGCCTTCTTGATCACGCTTGAGGGGTGAATATTGTTCACCTCTGGTTGAAGGCCCTCAGGAGACATTAAGATGTAGTCAGGAATAAAAACCCTGTCCTTGATAAACTGGAGTTTTCTATGTATCGTGTGCGTTTTTGCCACATGTACATTCACTCCATTTCCTTTCATTTTTCCTATTAGTCCAATAACTCCCATAAAAATTAACCGACCAATAAGGCAGTAATGTATGCACATCTACACATCATGAACAACAATCCGACCAAATATGAAAACAATCCATTAATCGGTTTCAGAGAAGTTGCAGTGATAAGATGATACTTGGTGTTTAGGCTGAAAATAGTCTAAGTCCAATAACTTCCATAAAAATAATCCGATCAATAAGACAGTAAAGTATGCACATCTACACCTACCAAATATGAAAGCAATCATACCTGCCAACCCCCAAAAGTGCTGTGGTGGGTCATGACCCATTCAGTTGTTGGGTCATAGCGCGTGACGGCATATTTTCAAAGTTAAACTCTGTTTCAGACAACTGAAAAAAATACCAAACATATGCATTGCAATCATTTTTTGTCAATTAGTGATAGTTCTCTTCATAATGTAGTGTCTTGTTCTTTAGTGTGTTTCCGCTAGATATAATATACTCAGGTGATAGCTCACTGCTCTAAATAGAGTTTGAACGTTGGACTTTTATTCACTCATTGTGCTGAGGCTTGTAAGCAGTTGGAAAGGAAATATTTGTTTTTAACTTCATCAAAATAAAATCCATTGAGAAAATGTCCAAGATATTATTTAAAATGAAAACTTCACACAGTCTAATTGGCTTGTTTACCTGTCAGAATGCTACTTGAGTTGATTGACACAAATCAATAAACGGACATGCACGACAATTTCATCTGATCAATTTTGCGGGTGAAAACGGTGACCCGTGGCGGGTCATGCTTACCGGCGGATGAAGGGACGTTTTATGCGGGTGTGACTCAGAAAATGCGGGTCACTTGGCAGGTATAAGCAATCCATAAAACGGTTTCAGAGGAGTTGCAGTGACAAGATGATATTTGCTATTTTAGCTGAAATAGTCTAACTAAGTCCAAAAACTCCCATAAAAATAATCTGATCAATAAGGCAGTAAAGTATGCACATCTACAGATCATGATTAACAATCATACCAAATATGAAAGCAATCCATTGAGCGATTTCAGAGGAGTTGCAGTGACATCATGATGGTTTCTTGTTATAGCTGAAAATAGTCTAAGTCCAATAACTCCAATAAAATGACTGATCAATAAATAAGCCAGTATAGTATGCATATCTACTCATCATGACCAATAATCCTACCAAAAGCAATCCATTAAGCGGTTTCAGAGAAAGTGATGTAAGCGAGTCAATCTAGGGAAAAGACAATATCGGTGTAGTCTAATCCGGGAAGACGTGGATCTACCTTATAATGTCCACTTTCATTTGGGACATCTCAGCTCACCCATGGTTTTATTCGGTTCGAATTGTACATCTGCATGTGTGTTTTCATTTTTCCCAAACCGCCTTATTAATCAAAGCTTAAAAAGAGATCCGTCTCATACATGATTAAAACGTTCTTAACAGATATCAGTCCCTTGAGGAAAAATTTGAAGTTTTGGTCCGAACTCTAATTTAAGATTCTTTTTTAACTTAGTACTGGGATAATCATTTCTTTTAACTGTCTACGACCTTTCAATGGCAATAGGGTCTGTAAGTCTCGTCATGTGACACCGAGAAATCACGATAAAATTGCAATTTGAAAACGTTTCCCGCCAAATTTGACGTTGCAGGATTATGACATTCAAATTTTTTGCTTGAAACGTCATATGTTTTTGTTTAAAATGCAACTTCCGGGTACAAGTTTTGGTCCCGGAAGTTGCAAAATTAGACGAGACTTACAGACCCTATGCCTGGACACTACTGCCATGAGAGGGGAGATTTGGCGCCCCCGAAAACCGGTCTAACCCACCATTTCTTTTGAAATAATTGCACCAAGTTGGGACCATTGCGGTCGACAGTTTTCCTTTGGCCTCCAACTGATTTGTCTTTTTGTCTGATGGACCTCGGCTCTTGACAACTCTTTTCGATAATTTTGTTAGAACCCCCATTTAAATATAACTACAATAGTGTGAACTTACCCTTTACATGTTTTCGATACTTACTAAATGATGAGTAAATGTCTCCCTTAGCTTTATACAATTTTCCATCAATAATTTTATTTTTAATCAGGTTCGAACAGGTCTCCGATGCTCTTTGCTCAATGAGTTGTGAGTCTTTTGGACTGTCTCCTACACACGGCTACAACACAGACACTTTTTTTTCTTTTAATGTTTTACTGCACTTCACACAAAAAAAACTTGATATTGGCTGAAAATCTTATCTACATTATATTCATCATAAATATATGCTATTCATTGAATATTTGCATAGTCATCTATTATTGTACAATACCCGACAATCTTTCCAATTTCATATTCAAATTTTATAATTTCATATACCATGGCCTGTTACTGGATGAGATAAAATATATTAGTTTTTGTAGGAAACTGACCCCACGTAATCTTGAAAAAAAAACAAATTGGAAAAACGCGTGCCTTGCTAATTACATAATAAAAACTTACTACCAGTTCAGAAACATATTTTAAAGTCGTGAAAACTCTTCTCTTCAAGACCAATACACAGTACATTTGATACTACTTAGATGGGGCTTTATGTTTGAATTCATTGTTTTTGTATTCAAGTACAGATATTAAGAAAGTAAAAACTCTAAGAAAAAAATTATGATGGAATTAATATTAAATGCAAAAATGCAGATTTTTTGTACAAAGGAGAGAGAAGTTACAGAAATGGCCATCTACAGAAAACAATCTACTGGAACATTGCTAAAAGGCGTTGTTCCATTGCTATTTATTTGTAGAGACTTTGTCTCATGTGTATTTACTCAATATTCCTTCATTGATTTTTTTAATTATTTAATTGCTTTGGTTGAATAAATAAATATATACAATAGCCTCTTATAGAGCTAATTTCATTTGAGCATCTCTTTTGCCATTTAAAATTCACAGGAGATGAATATCGGGGTACTTTCTATTTTTATATATTTATTCATATTGATTAATGTTTTCATTGATCCTAAATTTGTATGTAATTACGTTGAGACAATGTCCTATTGAAAAAATTGACTGTTTTAGTTACTTACCTGCATATTGCACAAGTTTGCTTCATAGTCGCTGCCTGTACAGCTTGCATGATTTTTTGGTCTGTTAAGCAACAAATATGGAAATAATAAATTAATTAATTAATCTTTGCCCCCCCCCCCGCAAAAAGAAGTTTAAAAACTACATGTTTACAAATGTGCATGTGATTAATTTTGCTTGGAATACTGATTTTTACAATGTTTCTATATATTGGAAAAATAAGTAAGACAAAAGAAAATTGTGAATCTATAATTTAATTTAAGACAATAAAAGGTCCTTCGAAATTTGATGAAGCATAATTGCGAAACAGTTTCAGAGGAATTATCTGGAGAATAAATCTATTATGCCAAGGATGATAATGCTTAACAAATCAAAAGTCCAAAAACTGGTACGAAATTGGACAAATCAAAATAGTAATACGATATGATGAAGAAAATTTGTGACTAATATCCTGAAACGTTTGAACCAATTAGGGCCGCTTTCCAAATGTTGCGTCCAGAAGATTAACAATTGCATGATAATTTCCAAATGTCAAAAGTCACATATGCTTTTTCAGTAAAAATACATATCCAACTGGTGGTGCAATATTAACTATAAAATATATCTGATAATCGAATTGAAAATCAATCAGTGATTCTTTGAAAAGTTCCGTCAACAAGAAATACCCTTGAATAAAAATGTATGGGTGTTCCAAGGAACACATGAGTCGCCTGCAGTATATTTATTTAAAAAAATCATGTTTCCTTACAGAAAGTCAAAATCCAGAAAAGCATGCACAATATTAATAAAGCAGAACAAAGTACATTGTGAACATCTTAAATGTATATTGAAGAATTCCTGCAGGTTTAAATGAAAAGTACAAAGCAGTTTAGAAGGAGTTGCAGATAGGGGAAGTATACCCAAAAAAACTCCAAAAAGCGAAAATAATAAAGTCCAAAGATAGCTAGAAAACGGAAAAAAATACAGAAAACAATATGCATTGTGCACATCTGCAAAACATATTGAAGCATTCCTGCAAATTTGGTCGGAAAGTACCCAGGGGTCTAGAAGGCGTTGCGGATAATGGAGACAAACCCTAAGACTCCAATAACCTAAAATGACAAAGTCGAATGATAGCTTGAATATCTGGAAAAACAAAATGAAAGAAAATCAAAATGCATGGTGCACATCTACAATATATAAAGCCCTTCTTCAAGTTTAAAGCGGATTAGGAGAAGATGCGGATAATGTTGAAAATTGTTGAGCCATACAGACGGACGGACGGACAGACGGACTTATTTGTCGATCCTGAACTAGGTGTAGGCGACACAAAAATGTCCAAGTCACATAAAATTTCTACATGTCAGTGAAACCTGTCTAAAGCGAACCCTTTTAGGACTGAAGATTTTGTTCGGTTTAGACAGATGTTCGGTTTACAAAGGTTTAAAATACATAGAAATTGATACAAAGGGTCTTCACATCATGTTCGGTTTAGACAGTGTTTCGGTTTAGTCTGGATTCGGTTTAGACAGGTTTCACTGTACAAATGACTAAATACCGAAGTTACTGTGAATTTAAATTCTGCATATGCGCAGTTCGAAAACGTATGTCCCTTCAGTGCAGATAAAATCTAAACGATTGGAAGACCATAAACTCAAAGATATTTAAAAGCTGATAGAGAACAAATAACCAATATGATCTAAATGTAAAGCCAAAATCAGCTAAGGACAATGCTTTGCAATGAGGGAGATACTCCTTAGTTTTCAACAAAATTAACTAGAATTAAGATATTTTTAGGTTCCAAAAAGAATCAGCTTTAGGGTCATCACCGAGGTACTGACTACTGGGCTGAATATCCTCGGGGACTAACAGTCCACCAGCTGAGGCATCGACCTAGTGGAAACAAATGACTAAATACCGAAGTCACTGTGAATTCAAATTCTGCAAATGCAAATACTACGAATAAAAATGGCGGTTTGACACGGTCTTGTATATACGACACCTATTGGTCTTTGATCCCTGAGATCTGCCATTATATTATAATGTCCGAATGTTCAAAGTCTTGTGAATCTTACGAACTTTTTCTAATAAAAATGTCGCGGCGATATGACCTTGTAAATATGATGATACTGTAAAATGTGTTAAAAGATGACTTGATGATTCATTCAGTAATTCTAGAGAAAATATATCTTCAGTAACTTCAGTATATTTTGTTATTCTAAATTTAACTACGTGAAATTCGGTTAAAAGACAAAGAAGTTATTTCAGTGTTGATTTATCTCTGAATATATAAAATAATGCATGAAATGTATTAGACAGAAAATGAGAAACCCATAGTCAATACTGGAAAGTATGGCCAAATCTGTATACTTACGTGGGATTATCACACACTCTCTTCCGGAATGATACTCCGCGACCACATGTTCTTGAACACGTTGTCCATGTTCCCCAGTTCGACCATCCTCCTTCTCGGATTTCTAAATTTGATACCTTTGCTACTGACCAATCTTGACAAGATCCTCTAATGCATATCTATGATAAAAGAAACTACATGAAACTACAATAATAACACTAATTAGTATTAAAATGATATTTTTACATGAAATAGCAATGCTTAAAAGTAATCAGGAATGGAACCATTTGTCCTGTGGATATGTAAAGTAAGTGAGAACCGAACCGAACCGTCAGTCTTAAACGTACAATCCAAGGAAAACGGAAACATCGAAAAAAAAAACAAAGACATAACATGAGTATAACACAGAAAAGAAAAAAATGAAGACACACACATATACCTAGATGAACAACACGGACCCAATAAAACAGTGTGTGAGACCAGGATTAATGGCTTAAGTAAGCATCTCCTGCTTCTAATAAGATACCCGTCGTGTTGAACATGCCAAATCCGATAGAAAAGTCGAATCCGGTAGCGGAAATACAACTTTTACTTGTAAAGAGAAAGATCTGTTGTCATCTGGGAAACAGATATCCCATAACGGTCAAAAAGATCCCCATTTCGACCATCCATTACGTTGACCGTAAAACTCCTGTAATGATGACTTCAAGTTATAGGTAACATACTCTTGCTTATTTGAGAGCAAACCGAGGTCTATCAAGGCAGTCAACTGTATCGACCACATGCCATTGATTAGCGAATGAGATGGGAGATGTAAACTCAATATGATGGCGCTTTTGAAATGTTGCTACAAAGAAAAGAAAAGATTACTTTCGGAAAAGTGAAGTCATCGCGTTTGCCTTATGGTCTAGTTTGCAGTGTGCCTCTGTTGTCAATTTAAAGATGAAGATCAGGGAACGAGGCCGATGTGGAGATATCTGTATTACCCATAATTTTCAGCTTTTTTGGATAGATAAGATGAAGATAATCCCCAAGCGATGGTTGTTTAGTATAAAATATCATCTATATAACGGAAGCGCTGAAATTAAAGGACTGGGCCAGTTGTTTATCTTTATTTTGAAGGAGCCCTTCCATGAATTCAGTCTCATGAGTAGAGAAACGGATCGGTTAAAAGAGGTACACAGTTTGTGGCCATTAGAATTTATATGTCACTCTTTTCTTTAATTCGATAAAAACAATAAGTGATTTTTTTTTATTTTGAAATACCTATATCTTGTAAAATGTATAAACTGAAAACGTGTATACAAAATTCAAAAATAATTGGTTGGACAATTCGTAAGATTAAACAAGTCGTATTGCTATAAATGTCATCTTAAGTCATATTTTCTCCAATAACAGGAATCAAAATTCAAATTCATCATCACTGCTTTACAAGTGTCATGAATAAACATCAGTGTTTAAAAATTGAAATAACGAACAGATAACTAAATACCGAAGTTACTGTGAATTTACTTTACAGACGACACGAAAACAGTGGAAGTGTAATGGTAATAAAGATACTTTTGCGGGGTAATTAAATAGTGGAAAATTTTATTTAGCATAGCCTTCAGTTCTACGACTAGGTGGGCCATAAATAAACATTGTCCTTGTCTTCTTATAAAATTTCAATTCTTGATATTTGGGATGTTGGATGTGGTTTGTTTCCATTGATTTATTCACTTTTTTTACCTTTTAGGGACCATTTAGGGCTTGCTATATGGTGTGAGGTTCCTCACTGTGTTGCAGACCGTACGATGACCCCTAGATGCTTTGTTTTGGGTCGTTTAACCTTGATATGGGATGTTGTCTCCTTGACATTTACCCCATTTCCTTTCTTTTTAATAAATAACACAATATGAAAGTTGAATGGCCAATACCTTATTATCTGCGCAGTAGCTCCCGGTTATTGAGTTGGATTGTTTATACATACGACCGTACGTTGTACCTGGTATAGTGTTTAGATCCACGCAGCTGAATATGTTACAATATGTTGGCTGTAATAAATAAGCATTTATAATTGTTAAAAAATGTAAAACATTAATATGCTTATAAAATATGAAAACTAAACGAAATAACATAGAAATAATTCGTGTTTGATGAAAATATTATTGCTGTAAACACGAATTCATTGACAAGATTATCAATCAAAACTTATAACGAAAAGGAAAGCATATAAAAGTAAGAAACACAGTTTTATTATCCACATACAATTTATCAACTTTCCTTTCGGTTGTAGCCTTTTATCCATTTTGCTATCCCTTTATCTTTCGTTGTTTTGTATAGAATTCGAAAATACCATTGCAGGACATCATCTTTGCACCAATCCGATATATACTTACCTTAACATGTGGATATTCTCTATAATAAAATCCACTTCCATATATTATCTGGCATATCTCATCATTTGTATGAAGCTGACCTGTAAAAAAGTACGGGTTTTACAGATTTTATGAGAATTTGGAATAAGGATATGAGAAATTATTCCAAAGATAACAAGTGGTAAAAGTAACGGTTTATTGACTCAAAAGTGCCCGCGAAGCTTCATTATGATGTATTTAGCAAAAAAAAAAATGACATACCTGTTTTAATACACAATGACACTACGATAGTATTTTGGGCTGCCATCCGCATTCTACTTTTTCAGGCTCATTGCGATAATGAGGAAAAATCCCAGTTGTGTAACATACTTTCTTTAATCCGACTTTTGCGGATCTGTCTGGGTCGCATGATCCAATGAAAGATCTTGTTTTCGCCGTGGCGGAATGAAAAGGGAAATTAAACTTCCGCATGATATAATAGTGTGGTATAACTAGAGGCTCAGAGGGTGAGCCTGTATCACTCACTTGACGAAATACTTCTCAGCCAAGCCTATGCTGAGAGCTGATAAGAAAATAATGATGATTTTCCCAAAGTGTCCAATACTAAAATACAAAAAAATTCCGAAGTTGAATAAAAAACAGTAAATTTATTTATGCTGTACACGTGTTTCCAGAAGTAACCTCTCATCATGTTCCGTGCTGGCAGCAATACATTGTATTGAAGAAATTTGCAAATATTTTGCTCTTAAGATTTTCGATACATTATTCCTGCATCATTGAATTGACACCTGTTGTTTCACATGAAATGGTAAAAATGTGTGTCTGAAATAAAGAACAATGTTAAAGTATGCTAGTGGCCATCTTTTTTATCAGATCTAACCGAAATAAGCAATTTTTGTCAAGGACCTTCCATATATCATTCTTATATAGTTTAGTTTAATATTTTTCAGAGTAGATGGTGAAAATGTCAAAGGTTTATAACGGCAGTAGAATACAGAAGGAACAAAGGAGTTTTATTTACAGAAATCGAAGTCCAGAGACATTGCCAAAACGAAAACACAAAAACAATCACAATGACGTTAGACAGCTATAAAACACAAAAATAATAACATTCAAAACAAAGGCATTTAGCGTGGACTCTGGAAGGGTAAACTATGTTCTGCGCTGGCAGCCATTTTTTGTCGTAGCGAAACAAAACATCACCCCTGTAATGTTTTGGTCGAATTTGCATAACTGGTTTCAGAAAAGATGATCAAAATATAAGTTTGCATAGGGTCCATTGTTGAACTATGTTCCGTGCTGGTAGTCATATTTTTGAGAAATCCAAACCAAATGAGCAATCTTAGTAAAGGACCTTTCTTACATAATTCCAATACAGAATAGTCAAATTTGCTTAAATTGTTGTAGAACAGATGACAGATATATCTTTTTACCGTAAAATTCCTTCCGGTAGCCATGTTTTCTTTTGTCAAATCGAAACGAAATGAGTAATTTTGTAACGGACCTTCTATACACCATTCCTGATATGTTTGGTTGAATTTGCTTCTTGGTTTTAGAGAAGATGATAAAAATGTGAATAGGTAACGGGCGGATAGACGACGAACAACGGACACAAAGGATGGTAAAAAGGAATACAATATACCGATGAATGACAGGTTTGATTTTGAAATTTATTTCGAACATTGAATGAATGGTTTAATTTTCCAACTACGTTAAGCTACAGTCTCTTGATTACCCAAAAACATAAACTAAAATCTAGAGACTGAACTCTTTTGTCAATATATTTTGTTTTTATGTCCAAGCAAATTTTGTTGCAAACACATATACAAGGATAACTTGATGGTATTTGTAGTATATACAGCAAGACCACCATATCATGGTATCATGAAATTATTATAATACCTGGGAAACCCAACTCTAATGTCAAGGTTTGTAATTCCTGACTCACATCATCATCTGGTATGTTCGCTTCCCATAAACAATTATGCTTTCCTGTTCTGTACAATAGAGTATAGGCAAAAATGTAAGTATAAACATGTATAAATAATCAATGATATTCAAAATCACAATATAGATGAAAGAAATAGTCTATAGTATTCATTACTTAATTCCTTTCGGAGTATCTTTATTCCTATTCAATTAAATTTATATTACGATTACCACACACAAAGTCACCTCAAACATTTAGACAATAGGGATGAAAACAACAGTACCGGACAGAATTGTCAAGAGCCAAAGTCCAAGAGGCAAAACGAAAAAAACAGGCGGAAACTATCGGAAAAATTGTCGACCGCAATGGTCCTGACTTGGTACAGGAATGATGGGGTAGACCGGTTTATTAGTGTTTTCCTGTTATCTTTTATTCCATTAATGCCGCACCAACAACTCCCCTTTTTCCAACTCAACAGCAATTGCCATTGAAAGCTCATATACAGTTAAAGGACACGATTATCCAAGTATTAAGTAATAAACAAATCTTAAACAAGAGTTCGGACCGAAGCGTCAAACTTTTTCCACAAGGGACTGGTATCTATCGAAGATTTTTTTTTTTTTTGGAAACCTTGATTAATAATCGGTCACGGAGATAACTATGTCTAATAAGAAAGTCTGTATAATTTGGGCAAGCTCCCGCAAAACGACTATGAAACATACACTCCGTACGCACGAGAAGCTGAAATATTACTGTATTTGTTAGGGAAATTGATAATTTTGAAATTAAAATCTTGCCTTTTGTCGTTAATTTTAGTACTGAGATGACTATTTTCGTCAAATGCGAGATGTAAATCTAAAAAAAGATGTAGATCTAGTAGTTTTTGTCGTTTCCTTTATCTCTAGTTCTGGAATATATCAATGGGATCCATCATCAATATATCTATAAGTGGTTTGAAGATCTAGTATCTTTTATTCTATGATCTTTTACGAGTCCCTGAAGAAATAAAGTCTCAAAAATATTTACTAGTATACCGGTTATAAATAAAGTCGTTATAACTCTTAAAAACCAGTCCGGACATTACTATTATACTTTTGTAAACGTGGTATACGTGTATATATGCCATCTTTATGTTTATATTTTGTCTGTATGGTGTCGTCTTGCTAGAGATAAGTTTTCCAAAATGTCCCTTGGTGTTGCATTTTTAAATTTTTGCAATGAAAACTATTGTTGAGCAACTTACTGAAGCATTGTGTTCATATCTCTGGCACTACAGCTACTCCAACTAATTCCTTCTCCTCCCATCATACCAACATTCGGTGGATCACAACCTTTATCAGAATCATGATACATTCCAAGGCTTAAAAAACAAATGAAGCAAACAATGCAAGGATACTGACTAAATACACAACGTACAAAGTTTCATCAAATGTATGATAGAACCAAACAATAAAACAATGCTTTAATTGTTTTTCGTCATCTTGAATTGACCATGAGGCCTTCAAACATGAAATTTGAGCATGCCTTATAGTAAGTTAAAGACGGTCTCTAGCACCGATTTTAGATGACTTCATTGCTAGATGTCGAATAATGCTACATCCATGCTGTTGCACTCATGAATGCGGGATCGTTACCATGAAATGAACTGACAAGGTGTTCTTACAATTGCTTTCATCCATTGCCCAACAAAGAAACCAAAAGAGGACGACCGCAACATATACACAATCACAGGACGAAATAGTGAGATGTGGGAATTATGAACAGGTGGTCAGAAAAACATTTCAGAATTACAAAAATAGTGCATTACATGATACCCCGCCACGTTTCAAAAAAATTCAGAGTTAAAAGGGGCATAACTCCAGAACCATATGTACCGCTGAACCAAACATAACACTTGGTCTGTGTATTGTGGTAAACAACTTACATACCAAGCTTAAAGACAGTATAATATTTCATTCACAAGTGATCAGTCGGAAACCCTAAAATTTCAAAGTTTCAAGGGGCATAACTCCAGAACCCATGGGACCTATGAACTCCAATCAAACTTGGTGTGAGATTTATAGTAAACAACTTACATACCAAGCTTGAAGACAAAATGTAATTTCTTACACAAGTTATCAGTCGGAAACCCTAATATTCGCAAATTTTCAAGTTTGAAGGGACGTAACTCATGAACCAAAAATAGAACTTGGTATGAGATTATTGTTAACAATTACATACAAAGTTTGAAGGAAGTATTTAATTTCATTCACAAGTTATCAGTCAGAAACCCCTTAAATTTGCAAAATTTCAAAGATTCAAGGGGCATAAGTGATGAACCTTAAAGTGAAAGTCCACAAAATTATGGAAAAGTGAATATTAATTCCTTATCGTCTTTCCCTCCGCCTATCTCAGCCTGCAGAGCCCTTCCACAAAAGCCATATCCGGTTGATCCGAACTTATCAAGAGGTTGACCTGGAGTTATCAAGGCAATTCTCCCAATGTTTGACAAGCAAAATCCTTTTTATCCGTTTCGCAAGAAATAAATTTTATCTGGATAAAGAATCTATTATATTTTCCGTTTGTAATTTTGTACACAAATTACCGTCACTAATACACAAAAATGAAAACGAGACGTTCGAAAAAATACGGAAACTAGGTCACTGATAACTTCAGCAGAGACACCATTTTGTTTACATTTTGACGTCATAAAAGTGCCTAGGACCTGGTAGACAAACGTAAACAATGAGAGATTTTTCAATGAAAAAAAACACTTATTTCGATTTGCTAAAATAGTTCAATGAAAAAATTTCAAAATTTAATAACGTTAGCCGATATAAAATATTGAGAAGTCATAAAATTACTTCAAAACATTTCCCTTTTTGTAAAAAAAATAAATGGACTCAATGTCCCGCGCAACCTTGGGAGAATTTTAAACAAAACCTTAAAATCTATTGTAAAGAAATAAGAAAGAAAAAGACGATAAACAAGTTATCTGCATTTTGAAAGCTGGAATATTATAAAATATCATCCCGCTCGCCAGAATATGAAGCTGGGGGCTCGTTCGCTGCGCTCACTCGCCCCTGTGCTTCATATTCTGGCTCACGGGATGATATTTTACGATATACAGATGTCAAAATCCAAATAACGTATACTTATATAGTTCTGACACACATGACATATTTCGTTTTTTGTATTTTTAATTCAATGTGGCAAAAAAACGTATTTTATTCACAACATGTCTAGTCATTGAGGGTCACGTGAAATTGTGCAGAGGGCGCTCTGCGTACTGACATCAAGTTATAACCAACGATTACGCTATAAGGCGTATGTCAACAACGATCACTAACGATATGACAAAAGTTCATTATTGCATTTTCAAGAAAATCGCCGTTCGACTCATGACTAACATATATTTTTGCTTATTTTGTGTAAAAGATTCTTAACATTCTTTCAAATCTGTGTTGTTTTCAGTTTCTATATCACGCAATGATAACGGGCTAGACAGTACCATGAGTACAGTATTTTTATAAACATTTTACGCGTCTGTCTACTGTGACAATAATTGTCAAAACGAAGGCGATACAATGTTTGATATTTAGAATAGCGTTTACCTATATTTATGTACCTTTCTGTGAATTGGCCTTATTACACTTTCTTTACCTGTTGGGTCATCTGCTAGTGATTGACGTTTTAATCTTGTTACGTTTATTCATGATTTCGAGGTACAGGGGTGTTTATTCGTGTAGAAATTCTATGTTTCAACTTCCAACAAACACGAAAATACACAGTTTTCCACTACACCTATCTATTTTTCTTCATGAAAACTAAATAATAAAAACATGAACATGGTCATCGTAATTAGATCACCGTCAGGTCATGTGTACTGTTGTGTCCAATCTCTGGTACACATATTTTGTTTGTTTGTTTTTCTTTCTTGATATGTATAGATATGCAGACAGGTGGAGATGCCGTCTCGATTCTGAATGTTTTGTAAATTTATTGTTGACAATTTTACACTACAAAGATCCCCACTGGATACCTCGAATGATTCTTTATTTGGGTGTCAGAAAAACATCGGCTATTACACAACGCAGGTGACTAGATACCTGAACATCTTCCAAGGCAGGTAAACTCTGACATTGTGATGTTTATTAAAACCAAAACGTTAAAATAAATAAAGAAAGAAAACAAACAAACAAAACAAAAACAAAAAAACATATGCATAATAAAAAAAAGAAAAACGAAATCAATTATTTCATTATCGAAATAAAAAGGTTAAATCCTAAAATTTTTGAAAGATAAATTAAGATGTTGCAGTTTACGTTGAATACACATCTGTGTTAGAGGTATGCATCTTATATTTGACAAAAGGATCTGTAAAGCCTTAGACTTGCAAAAGTGGGATGTTGAGTTGATGAAATGCATATGTATAAATAATTTTTGAAGAAATAGAAGTTTCACTGAATACGCTGTTAAGAAGTTACATTTTGTTAACATAAAATTGTCCCATTTTGCTAATTAAGAAGCCGTAACAGTACAATATTTCGCCTGTCCCCTTATATCCTTTCTGTTTTTAACATAGAACATGTCATATGATTTTGACAAGGCACTGGCAAGTTACAGACTGTTCATTCTCTGAATTTTCTGACATTGATATGAATAGCCGTTTGAACAAGAAAAATGTAACAAGGCCCAACTTGGGACTGATTTTCAGTTCGACGTCACTCTAGAGGATGTAGTACATTTAAATTTATGCTGAATTTACAAAATTAAAGCATCTACTGATCTCACTTCTTGCCCATTCGTCTTTTTGAATGTATAATATACTAACGTATTTTTTTTTTCGAAAAGTAACTAGGTAGTGCAGAATGTGAATTATGGCAAGCCCGACAAATATTGTCGTATTTTCGCTTCTCTACTCTTATGCATGTTGCTCCGATATTGATAACGTAGGTGAAAAGCATCATTTTAATAGATGTAGAAGACATAAGACAAAACAAAAGACTAATTTTGAATAAAGTTTTTTTTTCATATTTTTTCTCAATAACACGTGTTGTTATCAAACCAAATGAAAAATGACAATTTGTTCTCATTATAAAAATTACTGAACTCAAGGGAAGTTACTAATATTGACGATTTTTGTATATTGTTTTACCTTAATGAACAAAAGTGACCAAAGAATGATTTATGACCCTACCTGTAAAACAAGTGGAAGCTGTGTTGATTGTACCAATTAACACAATTTACCTGAACCTGAGTCTAACATAATTGAACAGTTTATCACCTGTATCCAAGGCTACAGTTTCATCGTGCACACTGAATGTAATGCATTAACAAGAAGACCATTGTAATTATTTTTGATTTCTACTACAGCACGTTGATGTGCAATTTATACTGCACCATCATATGGATTATTATAAAAAAAATCAACAGAAAAATTGGCATTTTTATTACTGAATATGGATACTTTTTAACGAAATCGTCGAATAACGTGATATATATCCTAGCTAAAAAGAGAATATGTATCCGTTTAGTTAGCTTTGAACAGGAGGGTAGTATTTTTTGTAATTTCGAGGCAAAACTTGTTCAACTTGAATTTCGACAAAAAATGAAAAATAATGTAGAATTTTCTAAATATGGGATATATTTATCATATTTTTCTTGATATTTAACTTGTATGCCATGCTCACGATCATATCACTGACTTGAATATCTAATGGTAAATTCAATTTGAAAATTTATCCGGTTCTTGGTCAAACCCATGATTACCCAGCATCCTTTCTCTGATTCGTGTCTTCTCCGTAATTGTTAGTGATACAAATTATAATAATCTGTATCAATATTTCGTCACTTCCGATCCAAAATGGCGATACCCATAACTGTACTACGGTCAACTTTTAACTAAAAATATCTCCCTTAATAAAAAAGGGACACCACTGTTATTTGGCATGAAGCGTTTTCGATATATAGTGAATCGAATTAGATAAAAAGTAAAAATTTGCGGACTTTCACTTTAACAACATGGAAGTGCAATAAAGTTTGTTATTACCTGAAAAAAGTCATGAACCCACTGGAGCTCTGAACCCCAAATCTAACCTGACCTGAGTTTTGTTGTGAACATGTTACATACTAAATGGTGAAAAAAAGGATATGGAGTAAATCCACATGAGACAAAGTCTCTACAAATACATGGTAAAAAACAGGCAAAGGAACAACGCTTTTATTGTTGTTCTTTATCTTGAAGTCACCATGAGGCCTTCGACAATGAGCTTTGCTCATACCTCAAAGTAAGTTCAAGACGGCCCCTAGCACCGGTTTAAGCGGATTTCTTTGCTAATTGTCGAGCAATGCTACATCCATGTCTTTCTTGGTCATGGGTGCGGGATTGTCAACAAACATCAATAAAACTGGCAAAGTGCTCTTACAATCACTGTCATCCTTTGCCCGACAAAAGCACTAGTGTCTTAAGCTAGTGGACAACTACAACATAAAGACAAACACAGGGCACTCATCTAGTCGAATGTAAGAAAACTTGGCGTTATAAAATAGTGAGATGTGGGCACTTAAAACAGGTGGTCTGGATTACATTTCGAAAATAACAAATAAAAATTGCCAAAATTTGAAAGTATCAATAGTATATCCATATGAGAAATTCTCTCACGCACAAGTACACCATAACTGAAAAATATAGAGAGCATACATCTCTCGCGCGGGGAATCGTTTCACGGACTCAACACTGCAGGAGAGACAAACTCCAATCGTAAATGGTGAATAAAAGGATATGGAGTAAATGCACATGAGACAAAGTCTCTACAAATACATGGTAAAAAACAAGCAAAGGAACAACGCTTTTAGTGTTGTTCTTCATCTTGAAGTCACCATGAGGCCTTCAACAATGAGCTTTGCTCATACCTCATAGTAAATTCAAGACGGCCCCTAGCCCCTAAGTTTGAAGACCTTATGTCATTTCGTTCACAAGTTATCAGTCGGAAATCTTCAGGGGACGGACGGACGGACGGACAGACAGACACACGAAGGATGGTATCACATAATGTCTCGCCACTATGTTTGGTGGGGTGTAAAAATAATGATGCCTAAAATTTGAAAAATGATAGTGTATCAATGTGAGAAATTCTCTCAAAAACAAGTGCACTTTAACTGAAATATATATATAGAGAGAAAAAATATAGTTTCCATAACGAGAACTAGTTGATAATGAAATTTCTCACATCGAGTTAAATAAATTTTGCAAATGTTTGAAAGCGAGGCTTGCCGAGCTCTTAAACATTTTAAAATTTATTTAACGAGATGTGAGAAATTTCATAATTAACGTGTTTAAGTTTTGGAAACTGTTTCTCTAATGACTGGATGAAAAACACCGAGGATTGTGTTCCGAATAAATTTGGCGGGAAATCTCACGAAACTTGTTCTCTTCTCTAGAGAGGAGAACAAATGTTTCCACACCGTTCAGGAAGTGTGAAAACTGGATAGAAATTAGAGAAAAGTCATTTACCCCATATCCCTTCATTGATTATTTGAAAAATCTATCAATTGCAAATTACTTTCAATTACATCAAAGATTGTAATTAATTAAACTCAAACAGAATTAGAATNAATAATGTAGAATTTTCTAAATATGGGATATATTTATCATATTTTTCACGATATTTAACTTGTATGCCATGCTCACGATCATATCACTGACTTGAATATCTAATGGTAAATTCAATTTGAAAATTTATCCGGTTCTTGGTCAAACCCATGATTACCCAGCATCCTTTCTCTGATTCGTGTCTTCTCCGTAATTGTTAGTGATACAAATTATAATATTCTGTATCAATATTTCGTCACTTCCGATCCAAAATGGCGATACCCATAACTGTACTACCGTCAACTTTTAAATACAAATATCTCCCTGAATAAAAAAGGTACACCACTGTAATTTGGCATGAGGCGTTTTCGATATAAAGTGAATCGAATTAGATAAAAAGTAAAAATTTGCGGACTTTCACTTTAACAACATGGAAGTGCGATAAATTTTGTTATTACCTGAAAACAGTCATGAACCCACTGGAGCTCTGAACCCAAAATCTAACCTGACCTGAGGTTTGTTGTGAACAAGTTAATTACTAAGTTTGAAGACCTTATGTCATTTCGTTCACAAGTTATCAGTCGGATCTTCAGGGGACAGACGGGCAGACAGACACACGAAGGATGGTATCACATAATGCCTCGCCACTATGTTTGGTGGGGTATAAAAATAATGATGCCTAAAATTTGAAAAATGATAGTGTATCAATGTAAGAAATTCTCTCAAAAACAAGTGCACTATAACTGAAATATATATATAGAGAAAAAAAAGTCATTTACCCCATATCCCTTCATTGATTATTTGAAAAATCTATCAATTGCAAATTACTTTCAATTACATCAAAGATTGTAATTAATCAAACTCAAATAGAATTAGAATTGCCCAATGTAAAAAATGGATTACAGGAAACACCTACAATGGCTGAAATTATAATTACATGCCACAATCTGCTATGGAACTACACATGAAGAACACGAATAAGACAAAAGGCAACCGTAGACATCGATAGGAACCCGGGACAGCCGGACTTGTACCGACACTAGCAAAAGCCAGCGGTAGGGTTAAACGGTTTATTGACATCTAATCAACAAAATGAAATTGATGAGTGCTGTCAAGGTAAACGGGGTAGTGTTCTAAATCATGATTAATGCCTATATGATTACTATTTCCAAAGGCAGAAAAAATTATTATAAATGTTTAATATGGACATTATATTTTTTTCGTCCAGGACACTGTAAGTTTGATGTTTGATGTCTCATATGTACATATACAAATACAGAAGAGGTGAACTTATTTAAATGTATTACATTTTATTTCATGTGAAAACATATCATGATTAAATGCTGCCATATTTTGTTTCTTACAACATGACATCACTTACTTGTGTCCTATTTCATGAGCGGCTGTAGCATATGTAATCAGACCATCAGCGGATACTCCACACCTATATTTTCTATCACATACCCTATTTTGGTATGCAAGACCACCTGAGCCTATTCTGAAATGTTCATCTATTTATATTAAACGTTATAAATAACAAAATATCGAAGTAACTGTAAATTTAGATTCTGTATATGCCCATTTTACAATTAAGGTCTCATTATAAAATTCGAAATGACCAATAATAAAAGCAAATATGAAATTATTTAAAAATGTATTTCAAAACATTTTTATATATTGTCATATGGTATTTGAAGAATATATATTGCAAAGAATAAATCGCTGTTTGTATTCACTGCAACTTAATTTAGAAGCATTGATAAATGAGAAAGCAGTATGTAAATGATCCATTTTTGAGGATTTGTTATATATTTTACAAAAACCACTATATTTGAAGAGTTAATCAGAATTCACTCTGGGAATGAATCCCATTCCGTAATGATTTATGTTTGTCAATACTGACATATGAGTAAAATTAACAAATGTTTTATTATTTCAGGGTCCTAAAAAACAAACTGTTTTATTGTATTTAATTTCATCGAAATATACACGCGCTTTGCACTATCTTTAATCTGTACGTTTTAAATGTAAGTAGAATAGCCTCGACAAGATGAAGTTTCCGAAAGGTTAATGCTGGGTTTTCTTATAATTAAATTATCAAAATAAAGAAACAAACCCTGTATGGAGGTGTATATGATCATACTCAGGACCATTCATTGTTCCTAGACAAATCGTCTTCAATGGCCTTCCTAGGGACGAAGATGCATTATACCAAGTCTACAATATAATATTGGGTATCGTTTTTAATGTGCATTGAACCAAAACAAACTTAAAAAAAGACAAATAAACTCAATACCTAGTGCTCAACTAAGTAAATGCTTCAGATTTCTAGGAAAACAATAACAATTTTTTAAAATAGTGATTGCGAAATACACTCTGGCACATGTATTTGTTTTAAATAGGTATTGGCATCATTTTCTTATCTACACATCCTTCTCTAGGTAATGATGCACTACCGCATTGGAAAGGAAGGTTTGGTGTGCCATAAAACCGGTTTAACCTACTATTTCTTTTGAAATGCCTAAACCAAGTCAGAACCATTGCGGTTGACAATTTTTCGGGTAGGTTTGCACATGTTTTAACTTTTTGCCCATCCGATTTCTGCTTTTGACAATTCTGTTTGGTAATCAACCATTCTTTATTTGTTATTCATCTAATGAAACGGAAAATAATTTCGAACTTTTCTTTAAAAACGTCAAAAATGCATTTCCGGTTCGACACACTTCTTCATTGATATTCCTGGACACACAGTCTTGTATTTGATGATGTAGTTTAAAAGGTCTGCACTAGTCAAATGTTTGTATTATAATTTATTATATAACTGTTAATGTTGAACATTTTTTCTTAAAATTTTGTTTTCGGATCATTATATAAACTCATCTAACGAAAAGGTATACATGTTTACAATAATTCCGTAAAAAGTCATTTAATTGCATCTCTCTTTTGTTTAGATATATAAAAATATAAAAATGATTCGTTCAACATACCGGGTTTGTCTCAAAGAAGCTGATCCCCTTAACGGATAGGGTTATATTGTATCCTAATACGTTAGCACGTCCCCACTCAAATGCAATCTGAAAATATAAAATTAAGTAGTTCGATCAAATTCCATGAACAGTAGATTATTGAATATCACACCTCTTGTTAGCTTTACGAATTGTTAAACGTAGATCAGTTTACGCAAAAAAATGCAACATGACGATTTTCTTCACATGTTTTCCTTTCTCAGAAACTTCTGGTCCTCTAAGATATTGTTGTTCATCTGTATGTGTATTTTATGAAAGGATATGGAGTAAATGAACATGAGACCATAACTCATATGTTAACCCCAACTGCAATAATTTTAATGAGCTGTATGGCCATTTCGGAAATTAATTCCTCATCAGCAGCACTAGAACCCAAACAAAGGAAATTCATAATTTCAAAAAATGTTTAAAATGAATAAAACCGAACGAAATCCGAATTATCAGTAATATCAAATATAGCTAAGGACAAAACTACGATGGAGGTGTGTCTTAATTTTTCTTCTTTTGTCCCGTAATCAAGTGATGTCCTTGTTTCTTAATGTTTCCGATGTTGCCTTTGTCCATGAATTGTTCGTTCTTTTGACTGACGGTTCGGTTCTCACTTACTATACTTATGAATGGCTTACATTATAACGCGAATAAGTTGGCATATGGAAGTATTTCATTATATTAAAACAATTAAAAGTAAGTTCATTGCTCTTTTTCAAAAATGTCATGGTATATAGAATTACTGAATTTATGTTTAAAAACAACAAGGCTGAATTTGTTTGCCAGTTTACTTTGGATTTCTCAATATTTATTTAGGTTATAACCTGAACCTCATACTATGATTTTCATTTGACATAGAAGTTTGTAAAACGCAAAAAAAAAATATCCGAATTTTTATTTTACTATAGGGAAACAGGACAGACAAAGGGGAGGTTAAAGGGGAGGTTTGGGTGCCAACAAGCCGGATTAACCCTACCTCTGTCCCGAGTTTCTATCGATGTTTATTATTTGTTATGCTTGGGCGGTTCCTTGGAACATTATGACATGTAATTGTATTTTGCAGCCATTGTAGGTGCTTCATGTAACCTCTTCACGATATATAAATAAATGTAGGTCATTTATGGTCTTCCAAACGTTTAGATTTTATCTGTACTGAAGAGACATAAGTTGTCGAAATGTGCATATGCAGAAAGTAAATTCACAGTAACTTCGGTATTTAGTTATTTGTTACCACTGCGTCGATGCCACTGCTGGTGAACTGTTAGTCCCCGAGGGTATTCAACAGCCCAGTAGTCAGTACTTTGGTGCTGACCCGAAAGCCGATTATTTTGGAAACTTACAATATCTAATTTTTTGTAAATTTTTTTGAAAACTAAGGAGTATCTCCCTCGTGCAAAGCTCTGTCCTTATCTGATTTGGATTTAAATTTAGATCATATTTGGTTTTTTGTTCTCTTTCAGTTTTTAAACATCTTTGCGCTTATGGTCTTCCAAACGTTTAGATTTTATCTGCACTGAAGAGACAAAAGTTGTCGAAATGTGCATATGCAGAAAGTAAATTCACAGTAACTTCGGTATCTAGTTATTCGACAGCGTGTGTGTCTCCAATATACATAAAAACCAAACATTTGAAAAATTTAAATTAAAATATGGAAGAACCAGAGATATGTCTCTGCAAGAGCTGATAAAAAGAATAAACATTATATAGTGTCATGAAAAAGTTTACCATCTCATACTTACTGCATTGTATTTCACTATTATGGCTACTACTCTGTTGACAATTGGTGTAGCAAAAAGATACCTGTTCACATAAGTCTCATCACAAAACACACCAAGTTCAATTGTAAAAGAATTGGAAGGGACGTCTCGTTTATTTCGATGTTGCTTCAAATAATTTGTCTTGGTACTTTCATAATCTATAACAGAGTTTTTTTAAGAAATAAATTTTCATTCTCTTTTAACCTCTTAGCAGTTTACTTGACAATAAAGTCAGCAACGCTTTTCGGATCATACTTCCGTTGCGTGAAAGATCGGTTTTATTTCAGTTAATACAAAACCAAGTAATAAAGCAAGCGTAACTGTGATAAATAAATGGCTTGACCACTATTTTGGCACTGAAACAAACAAATGGTAGAACGAAAGTAAAGCTATGTCAGTTTTGTAATTTCAACATCAAAATTCTAAGGATTTATTGTGAAAATTATATTACTATTGATGGGAAAAGATTTAGAAAAATATCCGTCTACTTAAAAGTTTTTTTTAGTAATTTCAACTCATATTCTTTTGTGATATCAATCAAAATTGTATGTTTGAAATCTCATCTCCGCATGTGAAATAGAGTTTGATAACGTTTATGTCTTATGTAGAGCTTAACAAAAACATCGGAAACTGAATACCGAAGGAGCAACGCACAAGAAGATTACATAAATCAAAAGTCCAGATATTGGGTAGAGACAGACGGAAGATCAATTAAAGGTTAGAAACACCAACAAAATACACGAACATCACAACACTCAAACTAAAACACCAATAATGAGAACTCTAAAGTAGCAGAGAGTGACATCAGGTGCTCTGGAAGGGCANGCACTTACTGCATTGTATTTCACTATTATGGCTACTACTCTGTTGACAATTGGTGTAGCAAAAAGATACCTGTTCACATAAGTCTCATCACAAAACACACCAAGTTCAATTGTAAAAGAATTGGAAGGGACGTCTCGTTTATTTCGATGTTGCTTCAAATAATTTGTCTTGGTGCTTTCATAATCTATAACAGAGTTTTTTAAAGAAATCATTTTTTTTAATTTTCATTCTCTTTTGACCTCTTAGCAGTTTACTTGACAATAAAGTCGGCAACGCTTTTCGGATCATACTTCCGTTGCGTAAAAGATCGGATTTATTTCAGTTAATACAAAACCAAGTAATAAAGCAAGCGTAACTGTGATAAATAAATGGCTTGACCACTATTTTGGCACTGAAACAAACAACCCAATAAACACATTAACGTTCTGAAAACGTTCCAGGAATGTTACTGATTCGTTGCAAGAACGTTCTGGCTTAACGTTGTTGGAACGTAAAAGTGTAGACTACCAGATAGGTTGTGGGAACGTTGTGTAGAACGTAAAGGATAACCAATTTGGAACTAATATGAAACCTCAGATAACCAATATGGAACCATTGTACAACCTTATATAACCAACCTAGAACCTGTATAAAACCATGTACAACCATTCTGGAACCTTTATAAAAACCTTTGTGCAACAGTCTGGAACCTTTTTACAATCTTGTATTACCAATAATGGACCTCAAGATGAAGAACAACAATAAAAGCGTTGTTCCATTGCTTATTTACCATGTATTTGTAGAGACTTTGTCTCATTTGCATTTACTCCATATCCCTTCGTTGATACTGTTATACAATCTGGATAAAAGCAATCTATAACCTTTAAAGAAGCATTAAATGACCTATGTCGAACTTTTATTTCACCAAATATTTGTATGGCATGGTTTATAACAAAATCTTGAAGTTTTGTGAAACCATCTTAATTACAAGGCATACACTATAGATAAAGAGACAGAAGTAGTCCAAATGTTTGTCCACTCAGTAAAATTACTTTTATCTTATGCATCACTTGTGAGATGAGTCTGATGCAGGTCACAAGATAAAAAAGGCTAAAACATGAAACATTCTGTTTATTTATTTCAAATATTGTGCCAGGTTAATGTGACAAAGATCCACTAAACAAAATCAGCAATATAGCTCAAAAACATAGGTTTGGTCCGTCTACAGTTGTTGTTATAAAGTTGTTGACGTCGTACATTTACAACTGGCATCGAAACTTTTATACTTTTATACTGGTGAATAATTCATTAAATAATATACGGTAATATTCCCAAAATAAGACTAAGCATGTGACACGTGTATGTTCAATGTGATTGTCCATCCTTTCCATCATAAAACAGCTTCATTCGACGAATTGTTCACTGATAAATACCATATGAAATATTATTATCTGTATCCACTTGACTTATAACGGAATAAATAATATGAACGTCAATATAATCTGTTGACACAAAGGCAACGTCATCGACAGCACTTTCAATATTCAACGTATTTTAATTTGGTGTATTAGGGCATTTTAATGTATCCAAAATTTGTAAACAAATTCACATAGAAAACACTTCCTCCCTGAAACAAAAATAAAGATCAAAGTTAATTGCATGGGTCTTAATTTATTTTATACATCTTTTAGAACTTAATGTGTAATTTTACTCGTACTATATATATATATATATCTTTATTTCTCAGTAAACCATAATACAATGGTATAGAGATACATACAATAGTATACAAAGTTACACAAAATATATATAACAAAGATGACAGAGATAAGTTTCAATATTTCAATAAAAAATACAAAAATATAAAACAAATAAATGAAATTTGGCAGAGGTAAGTTTCTATTAAAGTAAAACCACTTGTCACTTTACCCAGGAGAGACTACCCCTTTATCAATTATCCTAATAAATTTACACAAATTGTTAATATCAGATGTGTTTTTACTACTCATTAATTCCTTGAACTTTATACAATTGGGACGGTTTCTAAATTTTGGTCTAATAAAGGCTTTCCTTTCATTAACGAAAAATTACAAGTAAATATATAATAGTATTCATCCCCAATATCCCCACTATTACATAAAAGACATTTCCTATGTTCCCTTGCAACATTTCGCCATCTTCCAGATTCAATTGGTAATTTATGATTAACTGTTCGGAATCTACAAAGAGCAATAATGTTTCGGTCATCTAAATTCATCAAAAAATATTTCTCCAATTCTATATTTTCTTTAAATATTTTGTAATTCAATGCCTTAGGTGATTCTTGCATAACATTATTCCATTTTTGCTTAAACTGATCAATACAATTTTGTTTTACAAAAGAACGCAACCATATATCGCTTACTGTTTCTTGTGTGTCCCAGACATATGATAAACCACTTTCATCCAAAATATCTTTTACATTTTTTAGCCATGGAAAAATATGTCCATGTTCATATAATACAAAACGATACAGGACTGCAGGGAGTTTTTGCTGCTTCCCTGTAACTATCTTTATCCAATAACTTAGTATACGCAATTTTATATTTATTTCAAGTGGATATCGACGAAGCTCGCCATAAATCATAAAATCTGGAGTGGACTTTTTAAATGAAGTAAAAGTTTACAAAATTTTGTATGAACCTTTTCAATAGCTGAATTGTTTCCAAAGCCCCAAACTTCACACCCATAAAGAAGAATCGGTTGAACAATTTTATCAAAGAGATCAAGCTGACATTTGATAGAGAGATTATGTAATCTTCCCTTTTTTAAAATTTCGTACATAGCACGCGTTGCTTTGTTGATTTAGAAAATTTATTTACTTTTTTATGCTCATGAATCAAATTTATACATGTTGGTGAGATGTTAACTCCGCTTTGACATACATGTAATTGTATGTTTATTCGCATACACCACTGGCGATTCTTGTTTAATAAACAATTAATTCATTTTCTTTCTAGTGATTTCCTATATAATTATATTGCTGATAAATAAATATATGTGTCACTTAAAATGCAAGAATAAATACAATGTACAGTAGTACACAAATCCATCCTTATTAATCATACACACATATCTTGCAAAAGTCGCTAAATTGATTAAAACCAGAGATATAATATTTCTATGTTCAAACTATAAATATAATATAAACATATGTTATTTTTCCCTAATTTTTAAAATATATTAAAAGCAATATTACTTACATTTCTTCATTTTCAATGAATCCTTTGCGTTGTGTGTGTGTGGAATTGGCGGTTATGGTTTGAATTAATCAACAGCTGACCTCTAGCCTCTTATCTTATCTCACACACGTGCATCATTGAAGTAATTATCTTCGGGAAGTCTACAGTTTGTACACAAAAATATCCAGATGTGTGTGAATTTTTATTAGGTATATTGTTTTTTTTATAACTATGTTTTGTCACCGTGTGTTTTGTACAGATCTTTCCGGATTTCCAGTATTATATTAGTTTTAAATAAGATATATAAATAGTTATCAAATAAAATAAAATAAAAAAAACAAAAACATACAGATGAACTGAGAATATTTAAATTTAAGGTAAGCAATGAGAACAGATATTATACTTACACAGATAAAATACGGAAAATGGGAAATTTGGGAGTTTCTAACGAGTTTTGTTTAAAAAATTATTATGACGATGCTGGAATGTTCCAACAACGTTCCTGTCACAACGTTATAAAATTACTTTAAAAAACATTCTTACAACGTTTCCATTACAACAAAACCAAAACATCACCTTACTGTAACGTCTTATTTTGACGTTCCTAGTATGTTATGTTGTAACGTTACTGAAAAACATTATCACAACGTTGTCATAACGTAAAAGTAAAATATTACCTTGTAAAAACCAATCAACAACGTTGTAAAAACGTTATGTGTTTATTGGGAAATGGTAGAACGAAAGTAAAGCTATGTCAGTTTTGTAATTTCAACATCAAAATTCTAAGGATTTATTATGAAAATTATATTACTATTGATGGGAAAAGATTTAGAAAAATGTCCGTCTACTTAAAAGTTTTTTTAGTAATTTCAACTCATATTCTTTTGTGATATCAATCAAAATTGTATGTTTGAAATCTCATCTCCGCATGTGAAATAGAGTTTGATAACGTTTATGTCTTATGTAGAGCTTAACAAAAACATCGGAAACTGAATACCGAAGGAGCAACGCACAAGAAGATTACATAAATCAAAAGTCCAGATATTGGGTAGAGACAGACGGAAGATCAATTAAAGGTAAGAAACACCAACAAAATACACGAACATCACAACACTCAAACTAAAACACCAATAATGAGAACTCTAAAGTAGCAGAGAGTGACATCAGGTGCTCTGGAAGGGCAAGCATGTCTTGCTCTGTATACAACACCTTCCACATTGTCAGTGAGTCAACCAAGGTTAAAGTCAAAATCTGAAATTTTATATACAGAAGCTCACAATTTGGTTAATTTTCGTGAATATAACACTTGATACTTATATTGTATGTCATGGTGTCATAAAATAGAATTTCTGAAGGAACAAATGAACAAAGGCTGAACATATCCATGACAGTTTTTGAGAGAATGCTTTGCCTTTTTCACAGCTACAAGCTCCACAGTAACGAGTCAAATGTTACCATCCAATATACTGAGAAAGTAGGTGCATTGCTTAGAAAGGGAATATCAACATACTGACGTAATTTCAATTCGGCAAGACGGCAATAATATGTAAAGCGCAGAAAAAATACAATCACAGACGAACGGTAAGTTCACTGTACCGAGATTGAAAGCTGCTTTATTTTCAATTCTGACAGAAATATAAAGGTATGAAGTCAATATTCATGTCACAAAATAAAAACAAAACATGTAATAATTGAGGCTTAATAATGACTCAGTTATACTCTTTCGTTGTGTCCAATGAATAATGTCTGCGACCCAATTCATTACTTTCGCTATTAAT